>JAPYZS010000672.1:0-69265 GCA_030522925.1 Trissolcus japonicus | reverse complement strand
CTTTTTTTTTTTTTTTTTTTTTTTTTTTCAATTCATTGTGATTTTCACCTTTTGCTGATAACGAGTGCTAAACCGTGCCTCCAAACTGTGCGTTCGTTCGCGGGACGACTATTTTTGCAGTCCGACCAGGCATCTACGAGAAAAAATTTGCCAAATCGATACCGTTTTAAAAACATCACCCCATTGGTCGAGCCCATTATGACGCGCGCAATCTTTAAACTATCGAAAATTTGATTGAATTTAATTGTTTACATTTTATTGTTTTTTTTTTTTTTTTTTTTTTTTTTTTTTTTTTTTTTTTTTACAATAGTAGAAAAAAAGGTTTTAGTTTTAATATTGTTAGATTATGTTATTATTTTTCTATGTAAAATTGTTTTTGAGGTTATACTTTATTAATCCCTATCTAGACAATAAAATTCGTAATCATAACATAGAAACATGTTTGTGAACGAAGTGGCCGTTGCATTTTACCGTTTTCTTCCTTTAGAATATCTTGATTTCTTATATTTGCTATCTTGTTTTAGAGGTTATACTTTATCAATCACAATCATAACATTGACATTAAGAGTAAGATGTAATGTTTGTTTTTAATTGGATTTTAACATTTCGCTTTTCATTAGCGGTATTTTAACGAAAAAATTTTCCATTAGCTGATGTGAATACTGTATAATCATTTTATGAGAGGGAAAAATCGATTTTCAGTAAAACTCAACTTTGCTTTCAAACTTGGTAATGCAACGGTGTGCAGCACGAAATAGTGAACACAAATTGCGTCCACTTTTTAAATCCATTTTCTGTTAGCAACCTTCGTTATAAATTGCAAATAAAATGTGACAGGGCATGATTTCGAATTAAGTTCCTTCCTTCTTCTACTTTATTAAAATTAATTAACGACGCTTTTCTTTTTACTTTTTTGATCGTAACTCGACTTTGCAATTTTTTCAGGACTATTAACCGAGATCAGTGCCAAAAGAACCGACCAACATTCAAAAGAGAAAATCGATACTCACCCAAATTCAGCAAAATATCCGGTTTTTTTTCATCGACACTCGAGTGCTTTGCAAATTCAAAATTGACGAACTCATGCTCCAATGAACTGTTCATCTCTGATCTAAAAAATGAAAGAAACAAAGTGTTTTAAAAATTAAAACAAAACTCCAACTGATGACAATGATTAACCAGCAACTAAAAATTTGGATGGAAAAATTGAAAGTAAAAAGTAACGGCAAACTAACATTTTCATACTCACAAGCATCATCAATCAATGATTTTGTGAACTTGTTTTGGCCAAATGTTAAACTTCCGGATGTATACAGTCACAAAGTACATGTCAGTCTCTTGAAACAACAAAAATAATGATACAATCATTGGCGCTGTCCGACAGGTTATCAAGTTGAGATTGTTATCACGTTCCCGCTCTTATCATTCAAATTCGCGCGCGATTCATTTTTCTCATGGTCAACCAATTAGCGAAAACATCTCCCCGCGGATACAAAAGTTTCAAACTCGCGGAACACTTCTCAGGTCACTTTATTTTCAACAAATCTATTTCAATTTACAATCGACTAATTCGAAATAATCGAAATTTTTTCATGTTTCACAAAATTCGCTATACATTTATTATAGCTTCACAAACTCATATTTAACCCCGATGGTTTATGCGATGGTTTTCATATTTAATCCCGAAGATCGTCTGATATTTTTATTTACTCCAAATCACAATCAACTGGGTTGCACAAACCGAAACCAATTGTCAACATGAAAAATAAAGTAATAAAAAATGTTCAAAATCAATTATAATACTCGGATAAAAGTTGTACGAATTGATGATAACAATCCACAGTGCTTGACACGAGACACAACACAAAACACGCCGTCATGTTCAATGTCATGAGTGTGACATTACTATACCGGAATCAGATCGGATGCTGCGACCAATCGGAGCACAAGGATTGTTGTTGTTGTTTTTTCTTCACGTTAGGAGAACTGTTAAACAAAATGGCGTTGCCTCGATTGCGAGCCGGCGACGAGAGAGCTGAGAGACGCGCGTTTGTATGGACGCGCGGCGCGGCGTGCGCCTGAAGTATTCTGAGGATTCCGTTGTGCGCCAACTCTGCCAGCCGCGTCCCCTTCCCCGCACGGGTTCGGGTACAAGAGTATAGTTACTCTGTGTAACCTCACGTATTTGCACACACACACACACACACTAATCAAAACATTAGAAAAAAAGTTGCACTCGAAAGAGGAATCGGAACTGAAACCCTGTTACCGCGCATGCGCGGCTTCGTTAATTTTTTACTTGTAAACTAGTTACGTCACGCTATTTTGGCTACCCGATTGCTGGGCGATGGCTGCGCCATCTGCATTGCTAACGTGTTTGATTTGATAGACGATATAATGATAATGATGATGATGATGATGATGATGATGATGATGATGATGATGATGAGGAGGAGGAGGAGGCTTACAGAACCGTGACGCAGTTTTGAAATTAGAATAATGAATGATTGAGAGACGCTAGAATACAGCGAAGCTATACAAGCAATCTAGCAACATGAACGATGTCAAGGCTTGGAAACCCGTTTCGTAATCATTCAAAGTACGCAGACAACTGTAAAATTGATGTTTCGGAGCAACACACTTACAGCTGGTGATTAACTGGAACGCATATGTATAGTTATGACGGATTTACCAGTTGAGAGATAACCGCGAGGTGGATAAAAGATCGCTTGGAGATATAATTAGAACAACAGAGAGCACAGCCGTGGAGGGGAGAATGCCAACTATATTGGGCTGTTTCATTGTATACATTTCTATAGTTCTGGTATGGAATGAAGGCTTTGTGACGAGAGAGAGGTATGCGAAGCTGGAGAGGGGATCCTCTCGTTGGTTGTTCGGTTGGACGTGTTGAAACACGAAGGGAACTTGACGGAACTAGTCGAAACCAGCCGAATGGCTGCATCGATTTGCGAATATGGTACGCGCCGGTTTTCGCAGACCTGGAAAATTGTGGTCAAAATTGCCCGACCGCCCGCCCCAGCTGGCAGCCATCTGCATGAGTCGCGACGCGTATGAGCCAAGGACGCATGTAATCATAAATAACAGGAAAGAAGGGAGATTGAGGAGAGGCAGGTTGATGCGAGCGTGTTCTCAAGTCCCGTCCCGAATCCAAATTTCGTATTCATATAACATATTGTAATATTTTACTGGGTCATTTTAGGTCAATTTGAATTTATTCAATTTATTCATCGGATGGCTCATAATTGCTTTCAGTTATGTGCCATTTACTATGCGTAATCTAATATTGTGCAAGAATTTGTACCAACAATTTTAGACTACATACAATTTGCATTAACGTTCTAGATGACAAATCGAAACTGAGATGGACAATTATATAACGTATAACATATAAAAATGAAAGTTTCTATGCATGTTTAGGTTATGTTTTACATCGAGGAACTGTTTTACAGATGCCGTAAATGACTTTGTTTAGTACTTTTAAACGCATATTTTTTGTTGCGTTTCAATTCATTTGGAACAACTTGATCATAACCTATAAAATGTCTTCTAATTGCGCGACAACGACAGCTGAAAAAAGTATGCTAAAATTACTCAACGTGAGTCAGCTATTTGAGCCAAAGGTTATAAGCGACTTATGTTTTCTTTTTTGTTTTCTACACAGAGTGGCGAAGATAGAAGACGGTTGCTAGGCAACCATGGTATAGATACGGGTCTTGAGCAAGCCCTAGTATTGATCACGTGACCCTCTCGGGCTTTTCGAAACGCGTCAGAAACGTCCCGCAGAGCTTTTGTGGGCTTTTAAGCTACGACCTTATCCCCACCCAAAGCCTAGCCTCCGCCCAAACAACTTTCTCGATGCAAATAAAACGGACGGGAACTTTGAAATCCAACTTTGAATTGCTGTTGAGAGTTTTGCGTCTGCTTCGCACGCGGTGTTATTATTTGCGGGCGAATGTTACAGTACTTGAAATTTCAATAGGTTGGAAAAAATGAGATATGATATATCAGGTTGTGAGAAAGTTGAATCACAATTATCTTATGAGCGGTTGTAAAAAATTCATCACAACAAAAGTCATAGGAAGTTAAAAAAGAGTTGAATACAAAATGGCGGTACGGAGGTGGCACTCGAATCGAAACAACCAATGCGCATTTTGAAATATGCATGGTGGGAATAAATGATGTTTTCTATCAAACTTGCATAACGTGAATTAGCAAAAAAAAAAAAAAAAGTAACAGAGTAATAAAAATAACGACTAATGCTGACGAATACGAAACACGCATGACAAGCATGATTGTTATTGAAATGACACGCGAACGGGGGTTACAACGCGTTGATTAAGTTATCTGCGTTTCAACAATTGGTTAATTATATTCCAACTTTTCAGGATAGTGAATTATATTGATTCGCCTGCGTCGTCTCTGTTGTTCGGTTCGAACGCGCTCATCCGACAATTGTTCGCTCTTTTGTACCTTCAGAAACGCAGAGAAGGACCTCGGCTGCTAGACAAAGAGGTCAGAGGAAAAAATATGACCGACATGTGGAGAACGCGGGGCGGGGTTCGCGCCACTTTGTGAGTCTGGTATATGAAATTCTAGGCATCACGGTTGGCAGCGCAGGATCGTAACCGTTAAAGGCGACTTTTATTTCGACGATATAACAGGTTTTTACGACGCGGTAAAGCAATTTCAACTTGGCTTCAGACTCAGAGGAAAAACTCCATTCATTGTCTGCAGATGAAATTGGTCTACTAAAATCAGTTCCATTCTCAAATGTAGGTGGCGTTTTAGTAAATTTATTTTATTTACATATAAAAGAAAACAGACCTTATTCTTTGAAAACGCCTAATTTAGAGGTTTTTGACATTGTATAAATATTCTATAGACGTTAGACAGACACGAGCATAACCATTTTTTAACCCATTATTTGAATTTAATGCGAAGACGCAGTTGAATGAATAATTTCTATTCTCACTTTACCAGTGGATAGTAGAACTCATCATAATGTTCATATTCCACATTAAAAGTGATGTTTATTAACAAATGTAATAGTTGTTGCAAAAA
The DNA here is from genome assembly GCA_030522925.1 of Trissolcus japonicus. Taxonomy (NCBI): domain Eukaryota; kingdom Metazoa; phylum Arthropoda; class Insecta; order Hymenoptera; family Scelionidae; genus Trissolcus; species Trissolcus japonicus. Next base: position 64,183 of record JAPYZS010000672.1, on the reverse strand, counting down.
AAATATGAAAAACAATTTTTATTGCAAAGTTTTCTTTATTTGAATAATATATGTAGAACTGGAATCCACAAGAATATTACCACCACTCAATCAATCGACTGTTGAGGAGCGGGGTTACCGAACGAGGCATTACGTTCCTGGACGAAAAATGCGTTGGTCTTGTTTCAGCCTCGAACAGCTTGCACCATTAGAGAACTTATAAAAGGATATTATTCAGCAATAATCCCGCTTTATCGCGTGCGCGCGCAGTTCTGAGATTACATGCAAAGTTTATACAGATTAGAGACAAGGAACATAGAGGCGTGTGCAAAGAACGTTGACCCGCGTCGTTGCTCTCCTAGTATCGGTTTCCCTACCAGCTGCGCACAACTTTCTAAATTCAGCCGTTCCTGACAACTTCGGTTCAAGTTACGCTTGGCCGGTTGGCCTCTACCATTGGTTGACACGTGAATTGCGAGAAACTACGAGAGGGGAGATAAACCAATTAAGTTCCACAACTGCTTTTCTTTCCGTTACATGTATTCGTTCCCTCGAGTGGGACAAAAATGAATTCCTAATTCGGGATGAAAAATCGGAGAGAGACTAACGGCACGAGAGAGAAAGAGAGAGAGAGACGCATTATCGATCCAGCGGTAGCTTTATTTCCTCGTTAGGGATTTCATTTATTCAAGCTCGGCCTGGATTAAGAGTTGATCAGCAGATGGCGCTGCCATTTCCCAATTAACAATTCACAATCATTTCTTTTTTATTTTCCATTACAACTTAAACATGCTAACAGTTTTTTTTTTGTTTTTTTTTTTTAACACACTCAAAGATAATAAATTTTTTCCATGATTTTGAACCATTCTCACCCCCTTCTTTGCGAGTAAATAAGAAATTTTAATTTTAATATAAAAAAGGAGGAACTGTTGCAAAAAAGATCAGCTGCTGTCAAAGTCCTCTCTTAGTTTCATATTGTTGTCTCCTTTATCACCCTCAGCTCCGGGTTTCGATTTCCGGTACAACGACCACTCCTGCTCGATTAACTTAGAATCCCATCTAGTATCGACTTCGGATCTTACCATTCTCGTTGCTTGGTCTCTTTTCAATGAAGACATAAAAATCAAACGCCTTTTCAACGACGACTTGACTGTAATATCAAACAGACAAATTTAGTCCAACGGTTATTCAAATCCGTTTTTTAATTTTGTTAGATCTACTTTGAACTGATGAGAAAAAAAACGTTGATATTAAACTTTCAGTACACTTCGTACCAGCCTTGTCAATTTTATCCGCAGGACTCTTGAGCTTTTTTCTCATCTCTTGGGAGTCGTCCGTCAAGGCCGTCAGACTCCTCGTGATAACGGCTGGTTGTAATCTTTTACCGCCGTCGCTCCCTAGAATATTAGACACCGCCAGGATCTTTTCCCCCGAGACTGTAATAACGTCGCCATCATATTTTATATGTAATAATTTTCATCCCCGACGATGAAAAATATTGAGACATAAATTGCGCAGGCGCTTATTTGATTTTTACTTGGACTAGAAATATCCTCGCTTCGCTTCATTTTTTTTCTCGGGCTGCACTGCCCAAACCCCGGACAGGCTGCATTTTCCGAACCCGACAATTCGTCCCAATTTTTGAACTCGAAATCACACTCATTTTCTTCGCTTTTATATTGCTCTTCTGCTTGTCGCTCGAGTTCCTGTACACGAAGGAAACGAAAACTTTATAAAGTTAAATTTACAAACAAAATAGATAAAAAATAACTTGTTCAATATTTGATCTACAAAATTTGTAGGTTGAATCAAAACTTAAGATTTGAATATGAGGATGAAAATTGCTTTTCCAGTTCGTTGTTGAACGTGGTACCAAATCTGAGATCTATATTTACCAGAGTCGTAAATAAATTTCACAATAAATAATCTCAACCTGTCGACATCAATCTTAAAATACTAAATCACAAAATAAAGTTAAAAAAAATAAAGAATGATGACCTACTAAAAGCGCTAAAATCTATTTTAAGCGCTAAGTCTATTCTTAAGAATTGACGACGATTCTATAATGAACTAATTTCGTGTCTAAGCCTAAGTCGTACTTGGAATTGGACCGAGATCGACTCGTCCGAATGCCTGTACTGTTCAATGGCCTGCCTCTCCAACTCGTCGAAACTCTTATCGAGCACATCTTCCTCCTCAAGTTCCGCGTTTGCCAGCTCATCGTCTCTAATCTGCTCGGTGCACTTGGTCTCAAAATCATTAAGCTTCGTAACCAAGTTGTTGACCTGTTCGAACTCCCTCGCCCTCTTTGGGTATCCCCTGTTAAGCCACTGGAGCACGTCGCTCTCAGACTTCAAATTAGGCTGCCTCGATTCCAAGATGAAGCTCGCGCTCTGCTGTGGATTTTTGGGCTGACTTCTTCGCATCTTCATAGCACTTTTTGTCAGCAGGATGAGGTTACTGAAATCCACTCCCTGATTTTTACGACGCTGAATCTGATATTCCTGGAACAAGTCCGGGGGTCGCTGGTGTACAGGAATAGGGCTCGGATTGTTCAGCTGGGTGGTGTTTGCTAAGAGCTTTGTGTGTAGCTGAACTGGTCGCTGAATCAGCGTGTGACAGAGAGGAGGTATGCTTGAGCAGATGGGAACTGGCGTGCAAACGGGAACGCGAATCTGAAGAGGTGGGACTACTCTCTGTACCCAATGATGCGGCAGTTGAAACATTGTATTCACAGTTGTTGGGATTAAAACTGGAATGTTTGGATTCTAAAACAAAGAGTAATTGTAATTTGATAAAACAAAATTTATTGCAGAGAATATTTTGTCCTCAATCCTCATTACACCACTTCTTTTATAAATTCGGTTTTAAAATTAAAATTATGTTATTATGTAATTGTGAGGGTTTAAAAATAAAATTTGTTTGTTCAAAATTACAGTAATGATAGGTGTGTTGGTCTGCACATGATGTCTATAGGAGTACACTTCGGTGCGATAACTTTTCGATGTGAAATTGTACTGCATCTGCGCAGCATGTTCCTTCACTTCAGCGGCCATCAGCTTTGGAAAGAACTCTGGCACCTCGGCGTGCAAAGCTGGTTGGCCCCTTGAGTATTCTTTGCTGAGGGGCTTCGGCCCACTCGAAGGACTCTTGCAGTTTGACGAACAAGGGTCGGAGTTCAAGTTGAAGGGATTCTTGTTCTCTGATAAAAGATTGATCACTTCCTCTAACGACTCCTCCCAGATACTACGCAACGAACCCGACTGAATTTTTAATCTTAGGTTCTCCTCGTCTGAATTATCTGAAATGACATATGTATAAACCGTAATTCAAAAAATCAACTTGATCATTCTTTGGCTGTGAGGAAAAACCAGTTAAGTGCTTTTTTTTGTACATCTAAATTAAAACAATATTTTACGTTGTATTTTATCTACTTCAATAAGACGAACTCAAAAAAAAAAAAAAAAGTGGTTGCTGTGGGGATCAACAAACTATTAAAGATTTAATTTCCATTAATGTTTTCAATTGGTAGTTAACTGATTTTTCTTCAAAGCCACAGAATTTTAACTTGGAACTAAGTGTTTTGAGTTTTTATATAATTATCAAGGTATAAATATTCCATACCCGTATCGCAAAGATGGATTCTTCTTTCGGTTTTAGATGCTGTGGTTGGAGAAAAGCCATAGTAATCTGACTCGCACTCTCGGTCTGACAATTTGCTTGTATAACTCCTGAACAATCAAAAGTTAGAAAATTGTTTGATTTTTTGTTAATTTTGAAATTCATTCATTTGAACTTACGAATAATTTCTTGTCATACGAATAAACTGTTTTTCAACTTCTTCGAGCATCCACGGCTCTTTTGGAAATTCCTCAGGAAAATTTGACTCGGCATATTCCGAGCTGGTATTTTGATCTTGGTTCTCGTTGCATTCAAAATTCTGTTTTTCATGAAAACAGCTTGAAGAAATCTTGGATCTTCTTGATGGCACATTTTGCAGAAACTCATTGAGCTCTATTGTCTGTGAATGTTTTTGAATTAAAAAGAAACATGTCACATATATACAAAGTGAGGTTATTTTCAACTCATTTTTGTTTGGCGTTTTTTTTTTTTTTTCCGTACCTGCAATAACAATGTCTCGTTTAACTTTCTATAACAATCTGTGTCGTCGCAACTCCAAACTCGATCCGCATGTAAACTAATGTTCGCGAAAGCGCTGTTCAAAAGTTCATTGACGCACGACAGAACTGGAGAAGTCATACATGAATTCAACATTTTTCAAACTTCAAACAATCACTGATCACGGGCAAATCATTTTTAGAAATCATCTCTACGAGTCAACCGACAAAAATCAAACTCTCAACCTGTGAAAAAATCGCGGGTAACAAATTTTTGCCGGAAAATTTTATTTCAATGTGACATCTGGGTTTGTTTGGATTGTGGGACTAAATTCAGGGTTTTTGATTTTTTCAAACATTCCAAAATCCTTCTCAAAATGTAAAAAAAAAAAAAGTTGTAAAATAAAACGAATATTTAAATTTAGTTAACAGCGACGAAGAAACATGTTTCGGCTTGAAAATTAATTTCAAACGAATTAGCTGCGCCCTCTGGCGGTGAACATTGTAGCTGCGATAAAACCCAGTCGGTAATTCGTGTAATCTTCTGATTAGTCCGGTCGAATGAAAACATACGATGGTGATTGAGAAAATTGTTGTCTGAAAAAAAGGAAGCAACAAAAAAATGTTTGGCAATTTGAAAAACAAATTCCAGTCCGTACAGGAGGGATTGTCCGCGAGGTATTGTGTACTGTTTGTTTATTTCTTCACCCTTAGCATTGCAATTAGGCATCTTTTTTTCACTTGATGCATATGCAATATATTTCCATATCACCGTTTCGTATTTGGTATTCTCTCAATTCTAATCTTATCAGTTTATCAATTAATTTTAAGATATCATCATCGTTAACAGTGTGTTAATTAATTGCAAGGTTTTGTCATTTTGTTCCATACGAGATGTTAAGATTTGTCCAAATGATGATACAAAGAATGTTATTGTTATATGGTTTCAGTATCCGCGGTTTAACTTTGGCAGAAGCGACGAAACTAAAAAAAGATGCAAACGTAAGAAAAGTGAATTACGACGCGGGTGCAGAAATTTTGCACCACTTTCAACTGCAATGGAACGAGCTGCACGAACTCGCTGAAGAAAATGCACAAAAGGCTCAGGAAGCCGATGGATTGATTAGCACGGTTCATGAAAAATTAGAACAAGAATGGACCAATGTTACAAATCTAAACAATATGCTTGTTATCATTCCTAAGATAAACAATTCGATTCAACATCTGATGGACCAAATTGGTATTTAAACAAAAATACAATTTCTCCTTACAGTTTATGTTATTTTATTAATATACCAAGATTTTGCAACTGTTGATAATATAAAATTAATTTTTATTGTATAATTATATAAAAATAATCATTAATTTCAGGTTCCTTACAAGAATTATTTGAAGAGGTAGAAACATCCCTTATAAACTTGGAGGATTTGAATGAAATTTTAGATCTACAGGGTAGACAACTGGATCACAGATTTCAGTTGGCTCTTTACAAAGAGAAAAAAATGTCTGAACTGAACGGGATCAAAGGTCTCTTTTTTTAGATTGATTTTGAATTTAACATTTAAAAATAAGAATGTGAAAGAAGTTATGTTTTTTTATTATTATTTATTTATTTATTTATTTTTCAGCAAAACTCGCTTCCGAGCATGCAGATAGAGTTTTAAAACACGAATTTTCAAAGAAGAGCTCGAAGAATACAAAGCCACGGGTTCAATTCCCAGTTAGTATATATCGCACCTTCCCCTTGTTTTTTTTTTTTTTTTTTTTTTTTTCATGGACTTATGATTTATATCACGTATTTAATTTCATTCATTCGTTGATTTTAATTTTGTCATTAATTTTGCGACATCGTTGATTTTCTCATTGAAAGGAGTGAAAACATCAAAACCTGGACCCACCCTGGAAGAGATCGTGCTTGAGACCGACACGACAGATTTCGATGAGTTTCTAAAAAGTTAGCAGTTCGCAAACGGTGTCTGACGCGAAACTCGATGTGATATAGAATTTGTGCAACGAAACTACAATTTTTATTTATATTTAATAATCGTTATATCTGAAACCTGCGTTTTTATATTTAATTTTAGTTTCATGAATTGTAATGGATGTAAATAATTTGTAACCCACTGAAAGAAATAGTATTGAGAGCCAGAGCGATAAGAAATATATTACATGAAGATATTTTTAAAAATGTACATTTGTGGTATCAAAATTTAATTATGTACATCGCCGTTGAGTGCAGAATGCAATACAAGTTTATATACACAGTATTTTATATATCAAAGTTGTAATCAAACATTGTTAATAACACAAACAAAATGATCATTTGTATGTCAACTAAGGACAACAAAATTTTAGTTTGTGTTATCGATTGTAAAAAATAATTATCATTTAAGAATTATGAACAATAAAACAGTTCAGTGATTGATCGAATGTAAATTTGTATATCTGAACTTTTTTTAACCGGCGAAAGGTTGTCGCTGATAGTTTTGCTGTTGGCGGTTCTGGTTATTAAAACCTGACTGTTGGCGAGTTTGCGCGTTTTGGGAACCGAATTGCTGAGACTGCGTCTGAGTGGCGAATGGGCGGGCCTGCTGTTGGGTGTTCTGGAAACCAAATTGGCGAGTCTGTTGCTGAGGTTTGTTCTGCTGAACTCCCTGGATTCTCTGGGGAGCGGCGCGGGTTTGACCCGGAGCGCTGAAAAATAATAAAAAACATTACAAATTGATAAAATTACAGATCAAGATTATAAATCAAATCGTTTTCAGAACGCACCATCCTGTAACATTGACAGCAGCTTCACAAGTATAGGTTGTTTCATCAAAAGCATTATCTTCGCCGCAATTCATAAGTCTCGGCTTTCCATTCACACAGATGAAATATCTCTGGCAATCTGACGGGCTTCTGAAGAACCTCACGTCGCCCGGTGGAACCGGGCCATCGGCATTGGGACAACTGAATCCAAGATAGGCTGGAGGAAAAACAATTTTCAAATCCAAGTTGTTGACAGACGGGTTTTGAATTATTATTATTATTATTATTATTATGAGCGAAGAGTAACAAACCTTCTACGTCGCAATCGGCGACCATATCGGGCCAGTCACATCGATAAGTTTCCGGATTGTAAGCCAATCCCTCGGGGCAGTCGAAGATGTAAGCTCTTCCGTCGGCGCAGTTCATAAACTGTCCGCAGTTCGCTCGGTCGCCAATTTTGAAGTACCCGAACTGGTGTGGGCACTCCGCGGTAGGCTGAGCTTCTTCTACAAATTAAAACTCAATCAATCAATCTTTTATGACAATTAAATAATTAAATATTATATTTGAATTATTTATCTATATTGTTTAATTTTGAAGATAACGATCAGGGAAAGAGATAATTTGAGATTTGTATATTAGTCAAGATTATGCTTCATCGTTCATCTTGCTCATCAATTTGAATATCACTTACGCAAGCCCGGTCTGCCTTCGCAGCTGACGTCAATGGGATACGCACAAGGGTAATTGAAGTGAGCGTCCGGATTGAACAAAAGTCCTTCCGGACACATCTTCTCCTCAGGCACACCGTCATTGCACTCGATGTAAGCGTCGCATTGCGATGGTACAGAATACCTTCCGTACTTGTCTGGACACGAGCCACGAGCCGCATTCTTACCTTCACTCGGCTGTATTTGATTTTGCGAAGACGGAGATCTTTGGAATGATGTCGTACCTTGAAACCAATTTTTTTTTATTTCAAACTATTTTGTTAATTGTTAAAATATTTTAAGTGAAATACTTGGACTGCTAAAGGGTTGAAATATTTTTTATTCGGTTTTGCAATCTGCAAATGTAGTTGCGTATAAAAAGAAAAAAAGAAATTACGTTTTGTTTTTTATAATACGATGGATCATTTTTTTTTTTTTCTTATTTAATTGAAAGAAGTTAAATTATTAAAAATCAATCAATGAATTTGTAAAATGTTTGTTTAGTCTTTCTATCAATGGATCAGGCTAAAATATGCTCATTATAAACTTTTTTATGTATAAGAGATAAAAAATGATGCGTCGATATTATGATATAAGCTGGCCAGAAAAAATGCTGCCGATTATACACCAAGTTTGAATAATGAAGTTACTGCGACCGCCAAAAATAATATTCAAATCAATTTTTTCATCTCAATTTAAATATTAAAAAAAAGATTGTACAATTTTATTTACTTTTCGTAGAATTTTTGGTGGGTCTAAAAATGAATATTCATTTCTTTTGTTCGATTGTTTATAGATTGAAAAAAATTAGTACCTTGATTTTGGGTTTGTCCTCTGAATTGGTTTGCCGGTCTTTGGAATTGTCCAGAACCTGAAAATCAAAACCGAAAAAATTTACTTATTAGTATTTTTTAGACTGTTTAACAAAAAAAAAAACAATAATCAAAGAAAGTTCAAAGTTAGACTTGCCTTTTATTCTTGAGACTGTATTAATTTTTATTGCCAAATTTTGTATCACCGAAAGTGAGATGAAGATCAAAATACGAGTGGTCAAGAAGAATGTTTGTCAAAAAATGAATGAGAAAGTAGCCATACGAGCGTCCTCCAAAATGGCATTCATTAACATTATTCGATTTACGTAATCGATGCTCGCGTGAAGAGCTTAAATAACGCAAACCTCGTTGGCATAAATATCAAAAGTTGAAAGTGATGGGCAACCCAAACATCTTGTATGTTAAAATGATAGAAAAAAAAATGGAAAAAGAGATCGAGAAAAAAATACAAATTTGCTCTTCAATATTAAGTGATTAACAAACCTGTTACACGGTTTCTTTTCAGATTTGCAATTAAATTGCTAAAACATTAATTGCATGTTGATAATGTCACCGTAGGATAATTCGACGATTATATTTTCATATTTTTCATCTCTGTATGCCAATGATAAGATCTTTAAATTTATAGTAGATATTAAAAAAATGAGTACCAAAATTAAAAAAATAATATAAATACGAAAATAAATTGAATACAAAAACTGCGATTTTGATAATAATTAATAAAAGAAAATAGAAAATAGGAAACTTTTTTAAATTGGATCTCTTTTTATATATATATCATAATGACGAAGAAAAATTTGAAAATAATTCGAAATAAAATGTTCGATTCCTAAATAAAATGTATGATTACTCACCCAAACTAAGGATTAAACAAAAAGCAAAAATGCGCGCGTGAGCGTACATTATGAAAAGTTGGCGCACTTTTTTTCGTAGACAATGATGAGGCACGCGCGTGACAAATTCAAACCAAACACTAGTCGCAGCATCTTCATCTTTGCGACTTTTATCACTTTGAGGATGGAAAAAAGAGAGAGTATCGTATCGCCCAAGGGACAAAGGGGAGGGGTCACTGGACAGGGATGGACGCACGTTGTCCAAATTGTCTTATGCTCGTCATTCCGATCGCACACACGTCCATCTTTTTCATTTCGGATTCTTCCGTGGATAATATTTATATTTATTTGCGACATATTAGACTTGCAAGGGCTAAGAATTTCGACAACAAAAGACGTCATTAAATGACCTTTATATTTGTTATCTTTGTTTAAATCTTTGTTCCACTTGATAAATTAATTTCATTGTTTATTTACATTATTCAATTCAATTGTTATGAAATGATTGATCTTTGTTTATATTCAGTTCTTAGAAGAATGTTATAAAAAAAGAAGAATCTTTCACAAACTAGAATAAATTAATGACAAACAGGTGGGAAGATGAGTTAAGGTGTTGATTTGAATGAAAATTTGAAGATCTATGTTATGAGAATATTTAGACTGAGTAATGCAAGGACAGGTAAACAAACCTGGACATTTTTTAAATTACATCACCACTTCTTCTTCTCTCTCTCTCTCTCTCTCTTTCTCTCTCTCTTTCTTTCTCTTACAGCAACAGGATAAGAAAAAAATGAAAACAATTATTCAATTGTTAATTGTTTTATTTTTAAATTGTCATCGGAAATTAATGGATAAACTTTTTGTTATCGTTTTATTGAATGCAAAATTTAATTATCTTTCTAGTAATTTTAACGGTTTTCCATGCAACGACACGTCCAGCCAATTATATAGTTGTCAAATAAAATTGCATTGCGAACGAAAAAAAGTTGTTCGGCTATTATTTTTCGCCAATAACACAATTCGCGAATTCAAAAATGCCCGGAGGTTTTGGATTCAAAAATTGTGGTGACTTTGTTGACCGCTGGCGACAAAAACCTGGTGACAAAAACACAAATCATAGTGTCAGTGCCAGTGACCTTCCAAATGTAAATCATTTGCAAAAACACGCCGGTTTTGTATTTTCCACGGAAAATATTTATGTCAAAAAAATTGAAAAAAGTGAAGGAAAAGAGAACAAAAAAGAAAACAATCGCGAACCGTTGATGTAAATTAATCCATCGAAATTCAGCAAAAATTTGAATTTATTTTTCGTAAGTAAACACAAACTCGATCTGTTTGCATTTTTTTTTCCAAAACAAAACATTCCTTTAACCTCTGTTTCTTAACACAATTACAATTGATTTTGTTTTCAACGTTAGAAATTAAAACTTGACCCGTTTTTTTATTTGCCAAACTTTTAGTTGCAAAATGACGTCGACTTATAAAACAATGACGTACTTGAATTATCAATGTCCCTTCACGTGGGGGATGACCGCTCAGATGAAGAAGGATAAGGATAAATTAGGCCGGGGTAGCGAGCAGGTTCATGAGCACCAAGAAGAGGACGAATATTTTCTCCTCAACGTGTGGAACAACGTAACCCAAATTTGCATCGACATTGTAAAGGAAGATTTCCTTTCCGCCCAAATTTACCTGGACAAACTTCAGCTGTTTGCCGTCAAGTTGGATTTCGAGTGAGAACATGAACAAAAACGATACTCTCTTTATCTTTTATTTCTGCATATTTTTAAACATGAAATTTTTTAATTTTATCATTTTTATTTTGAATTGCATATATTCATAAACTTATTCATATTTACTTGTATTTAACTTGTGTTATTTTGTTTGTTTCAGAAATTTGGAAAAAGATAGGATCTCTTCGAAAGTGGTAAATCATGTAATCCTTTCGACGATTTTTCATGCCTTCGAGAGTATGGGTAAACGTGACCAGGCAAAGGCCATCGAGGTGACCTTGACGCATCTGAAAATAACAAACGAAATGGAAGAAGCGACTCTCGAAGGGCTGAAAAGTCTCACGTGGAATCAGCTGTACATGAACGAAAACCAGGACAAGGCGATGATCCACTCAAAAAATGCAACACGATCGTACCAAGACTGCGGCCTTTGGTACTACAGTCTCGCGATCTGCATCAGGAGGATCAGGAAGTTGCAGGGCGCCAGCTCGCCCAACTTCCTGGAACGCAAGAATTTCCTCATGGCTTATGAAAAAAACCCTAACCCGTTTTTTGCGATCAAACTGGCCCTGTGTTACAAGGAAAATAACGAAGCAAAGAAGGCCTTGGAACTCTACGTCAAAATCAAGGAAACCGGCGTGCAAAATTTTTATCTGTATTTGAGACTTGCGCTCGGCTTTATTTATTATAAAGAGATGACTTATGCCAAGGAATGTCTCGATAAGGCTGAGAAGATGATGAACCCGGTCTCTGCAATGTTTTTGCATTATAAGGGCTTGTACCTCAAGAAACTTGGCAAATACGAGGTCTCTTCACAAGATCTTAAAGATATCATTTTCTTTTTTAATTATACAAAATTATGCTAATATATTATTATATTATACTAAATCATGTTTTAGGAGGCTGCAGACTTTTTTGAAGAAGCAGGCAAAATGCAAAACTTCCTCGCTGACATCAATCTGGTTCAATGTTGGCATATCATGAATAAAAATGTGGATTATGTAAAGTTCTTTGAAGAACTTTTGAAAAAGTATGAAAAGGATGCTCAACAGATCCAACTGAATCTTCACATCGCGATGAGTTGCGAGAAACAGATGAACATTCCAAAAGCTTTGATTCATTTTGAAAATGCTATCAAGCTCGATCCAGAAAGTGGATTTTTGAGCGTAATTATTGTTTGTCGACATTTGTTTTTTGTTCTTAATTCAGTTTTAATTCAGTTATTTTTCTTTGATTCCAGAGTTATTTTTCACCGTTCTATAATGGCAGGCCAAAGAACATCTTCGACTTTTTGAACAAAAAGTTTTTGCCAGAGGTCAGTCGTTGTTCGAGTAAACTCCCCATGACTGAATTTAAGGCGTATATGAACCTAAGAGACTTTTGCAACAACAAGTCGAATAGGAATGTTTACAAAAGTTATTAGAATCAAGATTTGTTCCTATTTTGAAACGAATATATAAGAGAGAAAGATCGACACATCATCATCAGAGTTATATATTATTATTATTATTATTATAGTAAATATTTCCTGGTTATATCATCATTATATGATCTGGTCTTAAATGATGGGATGGAATTTTTTCATCAACTGAGTACGCGGTGTTTACAAATTTTGTTTATTAAGATGTATTTTTTCATCTTAAACTACCTTGTTTATTTAGTTATTATATGATGTAAAATAATATTTTTAAGATTTTTGGATAAGGAATAAAAATAAGCGATTTCAATTATAAATGAGTTTTTTGAAATTTATTCCATTTTTTCATCTTTGCATATTTTTGCATTTAAATTTTTCATCGATGTTGAATGAATTCAATTCTACATTACCGCTGTGTAAGTTCCAATGTCCGAGTTTCATTTATCAGTGCTGCCAACTGTCTGGCTTATTTAATGTTTGGTAGCAGAACTACTTTCAGCTGTTTTTTCAGCTATTTCGGTGAAACCCATAACAGAGAAGATAAGAGTGCAAAAATAAACAATTTTCCTGTGACAAAGGCAAGTATTTTGCAATTAATTTTGTAATAATTAATAATATTTTGTATAAAATAAATGGTAAACATTCTCTATTATTGAATTTGTGAAAGTTTTGAAAACATTTTTCAAAATTCAAAACCTCAAAAACTAGTAACCTCATTATATTTTTATCTTTACAGTTCGCTTTAAAACACAAACAAAATGACATTCGAAAGTCTCTACAACTGGGGGATAGCTCGCGAGTGGGCAGAGACCCTGGACAAAGAACATGTTGTAAAAAACATGCAGGGTAAAAATTTGTATTTTATGCGAGTGACTAGACATCTGTCACAAATTCACGCGTTAGTTCTGTGTGAAAATTTTAGCATGGCCAAAGTCTACATTGACAAGGTGTTATCAGAAATGGATGAATTAGAAACAGTGTACGTGTATTATTACAATTTAATTATAATGTATTAATAAATTAATTTTTTATCATCTTCGAAACATTGAAATACAACAAAATCAAAACAAAACAAAACTATTTGAAATTTAAAACGTATATAAATAAAAAGATTCTGTATGTAAATTTAATAACATTTTTTGTCGTTTCAGTGATCTTGAAGAAAAACTAATCTCGAATAAAGTTTTTAGTCACGTGGCCTACGTAACGATTCAAAAAAGTTTGGAGAAAATGAATTTACATGAAAAAGCGAAAGAAATTGAAAACAAAGTGATTCCTCTAGTAATGGAGACTGAGATTGAAAAGAGTACTCTTTATGGTATGCGTAGTTACTGTTTGTACCAGTATTTTGAAGCTTGTCAGATTGCTCGCAACTTTGCGGAAAACGCTAGGACGTTGAATCCCCAATGCAGTTATTGGAACCTCATATACGCTCTGTGTGTGCGTGATGCTAGACGCGAATCGGGTACTTCGAGACCAAATTATCTGGAGAAAAAGTATTTTTACATTGCTTACACGCAAAATCCTCATCCCTACTTTGGAACACGTCTTGCTCAATGCTACAAGGAATCGGGAGAACATGAAAAGGCTCTCAACATGTTTGAACAACTTAAACTCCAGCACATCACAACTCCAGATATTTGGTTGAGACTCACATTGGGGTTTATTTATTACAACAAATTAGAACCAGCGAAGGAGTGCCTCGATGAAGCAGAAAAAATTGATGATTCTTTGTCCATGTTCCATCATTACAAAGGATTATATTACATGAAAGGGTATAAAAACTACGATGTAAGACTCAAACTCTTCAACTTTTTTAATTTTGAATTTATAAAATTTCATATAATAACCAATTTGTATCTGAATCTTCATACTATAAAAGTTTTTCGTTCATTTCAGGAGGCGATGATTCATTTGAAAAAATCAAGTGAGCAGGGCAATTACAAGGCTTTCATGGACTATCTGTTCTGCCTTTACTGCAAAAATCCAGATGATAGAAGAGTTTTGGAAATTTTGGAAAACTCGGTTGATAAATATGTACACAAAAAATTTGAAATTGGGTTGTCAATAGCCCTTTACTATGGGATAAATTTGAACGATTACGAGAAAGCTCTCATTAAACTGCGAGATACTGTCAAAGAAAATCCTCTGGATGACCACCTCAGAGTACGCAATTTTCTTTTCTCTTCATTTTAATTTTTGTCATTTCACATTTTTTCAAATCTATATATTTTTCTATTTCAGGATTTTTTTTATGCCTTCACCAACAAGAATCATCATATAAATATATTTAATTATATTAAAAATGAGCTTCTTCTTAAGTCAAGATCTATTTTGGATTCAAACAATCGCGAAGCTTGGGAAGCTCACGATTTTCTAAGAAATTTCGCAACGACAAACAAGTCTGGTCGCAAAAAATTCAATAATAATCCCAGATCTGATTGAAAACAGTCAGATGAGAGCGTTCGTTCCTTTGAGTTTTAAAAAGTTGATGTTATATTGAAAGATTACAAGTTTAAGAATGCGATTGTTCAGAAGATTAATTATAAGATAAATTGTAACAACTAATTTTAAGAAATTACTCTGTTTAATATTATTATATGAATTTAAAAGTAGTGTTTAATGTTGAATGTTTTTGACAATTAAAATTATATGGAAAAGTTTGACTTCCTTTATCGAATTTCTACTTTACCGATAAATTTGGAATGAAGCCGGTGAAACCCAGAGAAGTGCATGACGATTTTGTTCAACAAGGCACATGAAATGAGTCGTGAGTTGCGTGACTGGGAAACGACTAAAGAACTGACATAAGTTCTGTGACCAAGTTAAGTATGTCCATATTATTTTATATGTATAAGGTCAACTGCTACGCGGTTATTTTCGATGAAAATGCAAAGTTGTCTTTCATCAACTTATTTTTTGATCAACGACTCTTCGGAATAAAATAACCCTTTAAAATTGTTCATTTTTTGCAAGCCCATCGATTTTGTATTTTTACAGTTTTACTGTCAAAAAATATGAACGAGAACAAGTTCGATAGTTTGTACAACTATTGGAATGAGATAACTCTTTCGTGAATGGGTCACGAAACTGGATAAAGAATACATCTCCAGAAAACGACAGGGAAAAGAATTGTATTTCTTTTAAGTTATTCGCCTTTTGAAACTACTTCATACAGTCGTCCTTAGTGAAATTTTTGACGAAGCAAAGATATCTGTATTCATATATATGGCAGAACTGCAAACTGTGTATGTATTCTATATATATATATACTTGGGTCAAAAAGCAAGTGATCAGGGATATTGCAAGGCTTTCAATGAAATACCAAAACTTTTTTTATATCTTCGATCACAAATCTCATCACAAATGAAGAAGTTTTACAGTGTCGAAAAAATTTCGTATAAATAATCTCAATTGCATTTGGAGAACTGATCAAACGATTAGATAAAAGAAAGATTTCTCATTAATCTTTCAAAAAGATCATAAGAAGACTAATGTTTATAATAACTATATTAACTATATGATGTGTTATAAAAACTACTTAAACAAAACTACTCTGATTAATAAATTAATACAAATAATTTGAACTTTGAAGTTTACAACTTCAATTTTTTAATAATGGTAACAATTTAATATGCTTCAAAATTATAAACAAAATGTTGCAGAGTTGGTTTTATTTTTATTTTTAACTGGTTTTAGTTTTGTCAGCGGTGCTACAAACTAAAGTTATAATGTTTCAGGAATCATTGGTAGTATGGCATAGCAATGCCTCCGTTAAAAGACAAACGATAAACATTCAAGGTTTATCAAGGGTACAAACAAGGTCAATCAATCTTATTTTCCGAACAAGTCAGTGAATTTTGTTCTGTAAAAAGAAACCAATTGTTCGTTATTCACATTGTTATTTATACAAAATTTAAACTAATAAATTGTTCATTTTCATCTTTCCAGAAAATAAATAACAACAAAAATTGCATACTTGCGACATTGACAAATTCCGTTGTTGCACCGTCCCCCAGCTTTTCCTCTGGCCAGACAGTGAGCGGCACAGGCAGAATGGTTAACTTTCCCCCCGTAGGAGAGAAGGTCACAGGTTACTCTTCTGTGTCTATCGGCACGTTCTTCTACTTGGTAATTATTGCTTACTAATACTTCGTCAGAATCTTCATCTAAATCCGAAACGTCTGGTTCTAAAAAATGCCCGAAATATATATATACCAGTTTAAAAAATCAAATGTGAACATCTAATATTAAAATGAAGTTGAAGTATATATTATAATGTATACAAATATTTCAAATTTAAATTTTGCTTTTCTTAACTCTGCAAGAATCATTTTTGTTATGTTTAAAAACCATGAAATAAAGTACCTCCTGGACCAAGACCACCAGCATTTACAAAAACTGCACCCACACAGAAAACGAAAACCAAAAGAATACTAACATTGAAGGGAGACATTTTGGGTAAAGTTCTTTGAATTGTTTTTTTTTTTAAATTAAGAAGTTGCACTCAACGCTGTCGAATTGTTTGTATCTCGCGGTGTTATTAAACTGCATTTATATACGCGATCACTCGAGATCTATTCTTGATAAAGAGGAAACTTAACTGTTGACGCAAGATTAAATTTCTGAAGACATCAGAGCGATTAGCAAGAAATTCCAAAGTTGAAAATAAATCCTGGAAACTGATTTCTTTCCTCGTTAATATAAAATAAAATATGGAGTTCATCTGAATATGAATAACGGGATATAAAACGATTAGTCTTAGTCACGGTTTATCAGCATTGTTTTTTTTTCTTCTTTTTTTTTTTTTCAAATCAACAGATTAACGGACAAAAAAGCTTATATCTCACGTTACACATACTGTTGAAGTATAGTAACTACAGTTTAAGATTGAATTTTTAAAAACCAATACAACGACAATAAGAAAAACGTTTTGAATTGTTATTATTTAAATGTTTTATTTATCACATCTTAAAAAAACAACACATTCTTCATTTCAGAATAAATCTTAATCTACTTCATCCCCTTTCCTTTATTTTTTTTCAGGGACAACTTCGCTGATCCCATACATCCCTGCCAGTAGTCGACCGTGAGAGATCGGTACTACCTCTTTAGGGGGTAAGTATGGTCCTTTGTCTCCTATATAAACATACCTAAAAAAAGAACAAAAATTAATTTGCATAATTATTTTATAATGATAATTTATCTTTTTGTCAATAATCTCACGGTAAACGAAGGATCCAATAGGCGCTCTGCGAAAGTTTTATTGGCTCGTCGCAACCTGTTACAAAAATTGGACATGGAGGTGGTCCAGGTTGAACCCTTGGGTTCAAGGTCACATGGACAGGTGCTTTTGGGGTTACCACATGGATCCTCATAAGTTGGGCTATCAAAGGATTTTGTTGCCTGAAAAAAAAAAGAAAAGCAACGAATTAAACATTTGATTACAAAATTAAAAACATTAAAAAATAGAAATATGAAAAATAATTTTGTTGGTACCGGCAAGGACAAGGGAAGTACAAAGGCATATCAGCCGTACTAGAAGTGACCTTGTTGCCGCTATCCTTGACGGTGCCATTTCCTGTGGCCTTGAGAACTTTATCCGGCGCCGAGGCCATGAACCTGTGACCTCTGGGGCACTCGTATTCAACCCCAACGAAAATCTTGACGACAAACTCTTTGCCACTTTTTGACTTTCTACTCCTCATGTTCTGAAAGTTTTTTGCTCTTCCGAAGTGCTGACTTTCCGCTGGCCACAATGAACCCCTCTCTTTTTGATGTTCTAATCTAAAAATAAATTTTTTATTAATTCAATTAATTAATCATTCGATTAATCAATTATCGTTTGTTGTTTGAATCTTGTTCGTTTTGATCAAGTTTTACCTAACAGTAACATCCCAAGGTAGGAGAAAAGCTGAATTTTGTAAAATGCCTGCCTGGTGTTGCAATCCAAGATTATGTGAATAGACACTGCTTGGACCAAGACAAACCAAGGACCAGCTTGAAAATTGTGGCAGGAGACCAGCTGGTGATTCTGTAGTCAGCATTCCCGGTAAATATTCTGTTGTTGATGGTTGTCTAACTAGAGATTTTTCTAGATGAAGAAAAAGAAAATCAATAGAATTGAAAGATCACTTATTAATTGACCTTTTGATCTTCCAGTTGATGTACCCTTTGAATTTTCAGAATCCATCGACGAAACTTCGATCACGACTTTGTGCGAGTCACTGGGAGTCAGGCTGGTTTTCTCTGTCAGCCTTTCGTGAATGTTATCGCTGCTTGGTTGAGATTGGCCTCCGCTTTCGTAAGTCGTTAATTCATCTATAAAAAATTCGTCTTCAAAAAAATAATATGAATAAAGATGCAAAATAATTAAAAACTAAAAAATAACACAAAGTAAAATAAAAAATGAACATAAGATGAAAAAAAAAGAAATTTAAAAAATGTAAGTGAAGATAATGTTTTGCACAATTTCCTACCCTGAAGTGTATCAACTCCCAAGCTGCTCATCAAATTGTGAAACTGGGAAGGAGCCTCGCTGTGACTAAACGAGTCCTTTCTTTGCGTGGCGGAGAACAGTTGAGCAGCCCGAAAATTGTGTGTACTGGGTTGAAAAACGGGAAACTTGATGCTCTCAAGTTGTGAACATCCGCACTGTTTCGCCAACAGCTGGAAGTATTCCAAGTTCGCCTGTTTCAAATTAAATGGATCTTCACGAGGTCCTTGGACTCTGCCGCAATTGCAGGCGCAGATGTATCTTACTCCGGTACAGTGTTCCATGATCGGCAGTTCACTGAAAACAGTGAGATTTAGAGTCTTAATAAACAATTTCAATAAAATAAAATTAAGATAAAAAAAATGTAATTTGATATTTCTCAAAATGGTTTTCAAGTACTCATTATCATTTCTCAATTCGTTTTGTTCTCCACCGCCAGCACCCTCACTTCCACCCTTGTGAATTGGATTAGTGCAGGGGTTTCCTGTAAGGGACAAAACTTCGCACATCTGTCTTCCGGCTTTCCAATGTTTTTCGCACTCATCTTTGAGTTTTTTGCTAAATTCGTCAAAAAGAGGTCCTCTGGCGTGCATCTCAAAAACTCCCATCGCGTGAGATAATTTGGTCTCGTGATATGCTCTGTGATAAAAAAGAGTCAGATTTGCAGATTTAAGCCAAATTCTTATCAACATTTTTTAATTTTAAAATTCGTATGATTTCAACTTCATTTGTGTTTCATTTTCGTTTCCATCATTTTGTTCTTTTAATCAATTTTGTTATTTTCATTCGTTTGCTTGCGTACCTTGTATAATGTTGCGGTAAATTTTCTTGGTAAGCTTGAATCGCTCTGGGAAGAACCTTATTACATCTACTTCTACTGAACCTGACGTCAGTATCTAATAGATTGTGTAAAATTCCAAGTTCCTTGCTGGTACTTGTGAAAAAGAAGTCGTACAGTTTTGTCGAAACTTGGAAAAACGTTTGGATTTTTGGAATCTGTAACAATATAACATGGATGCAATTGCGCGTGTGTGTTTTTTTTTTTTTTTTTTTTTTTATTAAAAGATTAACTTTGTTAAAAAAGTCAAATCTCACTTCAAAATAAGCTGGGGTTGAGTGTCGTCCAACATTGTCATCAAAGCCTTGAAAAAATGCTAGTTTTACATGCTGGGAAAGAAATGCCTCAAAGGTGTGATTTTCTGTAATTTGATTTTTCAATAGTAAACTTAAACAATTTCATTCACTTAATTAAAATGGTTTAAGAGAAATTGGTTACCATTTTCTGATGATTCCTGACCACTTGAGGTGCTGCAATTGGTTTCCTTTAATTTGCAACTCCGAATAAGTTCCCGACTCATGGAACCTAAAAGATCTCGAGTTTTTTTCAACTCAATGTCTACAAACACAAACTCTTGATTCGCCGGGATTGCGAACAGGGAATTTGAGCTGTCAAAAGAAAATAAATTATTATAACTATAAGATCAGACATAATTTAGAAAAAAAGAAGAAAATGTATGCAAATTCACCTTATATTCGTTATGACACGATTTTTTCTTAAAACATGATAGATCTGATCCTCCAAAGCGTGTTCGAACTTTTTAATACTGGCTTTTGTATTTTTCTCACGAAAAACGGGGGGGCATTTTTCGAAATAAAACAAAACTCTTGGAGAACAAGGTCGACCGTTTAAAATCCAGTCTTTTGGCAAATTTGGAATTTCGTTCAAAAGGTTTGTCATTTCTGGTAAGATTTTTTGTCTAAAATAATCAAATTTCTTTATAACTTTCACTAAAGTTTAAAAAACTTTAACAACAATTTTTGTTTATTCACCTGACACTTTCCAGGGCACGAAAAAGATTAACATAACTGTAATCAAAAATACTCGCAGGGTGGCTGAGAATTAAAATATGAGAGATATGAAAGAGAATTAGAAGGGCTCGAGCATATTTATCTCGCATATGTGTCCATCCACTGAGAAAATCGGAGGTTCCATTTTTCTCCATTAGTTTGGCATATTCTTGGATTAATAAACTGCTATCCATAAGACCTGTGAGGTGTAAATAAATTGTGTTTTCTTTGCTGTCATAAAATCCTTCAATGTCACACTGTGAAATTTTTTAAATCGATACAACATTCATTAGATAAATTAATTAAACAAAAAATATAGAGTCATCTAGGGTAATTGTGACACCTTTATTATTATTATTATTATTATTATTTTTTGTTTGTTAAAATTCAATTTATTTGGAATATTTTATTGTCTAAGTTCATCATCCATCAATAATTAATAACATTATTCCAGAACGCATTAATTTTGAAACGTAATTCGTAAAAATTATTCGGCATGTCACAATTACCCCAGGTGACCCTAATCATCGTTTTGATTGGAAGAAAATTAAAAAATATACCAAAGTTTCATCATCGAT
This sequence comes from Trissolcus japonicus, assembly GCA_030522925.1. NCBI lineage: Eukaryota > Metazoa > Arthropoda > Insecta > Hymenoptera > Scelionidae > Trissolcus > Trissolcus japonicus. The sequence goes on along the minus strand of JAPYZS010000672.1, from coordinate 42,887 downwards.
TTTCGTCTCCTCCAAAAGATTCGTTTGGAGAACAGAACTCAACATCTCTGACTTCCATCCTTTTGCCTGGTATTGACTTTTTCCAAAAATTGAAACGATAACAACTTTCTTGTCAACATCAGCAAGACTATAAAAAATAATAAAATTAAATTGAATGTAATAAAAAAATTAAACCTGCTATTTAAAACATATATATGTAGTGTAAACAAATACAGTTTCGAAAACATTTAAATTTTAGGTTAATTTGTAAAATTTCTTCATTAAATTGTGATCATACACCTCTAAATATTACCTTTTTGACTCGCTGGTTAGTTTGAATTTTTGCGGGCGCATTTTTTATTTTTTCTTCGCCTATCTTATAATATTAAACTAAAATTCTAACATTCTCTACTGTTTACTTTACTCCACTTTAATTCTTCACATTTCTATCACCCGTCGGTAAAGTAGATCACTTCCATAAAATCTGTCAAAATGAAAAAATTTAAGAATAAAATCTCAGATTAAAAATATAAATATTGCTGATATCTAAAATAAAAAGCTATTAAAAATGATTTGAAGTCAATCTCACATTTTAACAACAACAAATCGAATAAAAATTTAAATTTCAATGAAAAATCTTTATTCAGTTCGTCTTATACAATTGTTTGTTTATTACATATATAAATACTATATAATTATAAATATGAAACGTGTTGCGATATGAATTCGTGATGTGATTCGTGTACAAATACAAATTCGTTCACATTAAATTTTTTAACGCATTATTACTAAATGACATCAGATTTCAAATCGACAGTTTGAAATATTAGTAAATCATTTATTTTTGTTTGATTAATAAAACAAAGCTGTAAGAAAAAAAAACATATAACTTACTCTAGGAACTATACATCTACATATTTTTATTTACAGCCAAAGAAAAGGGACAATGCGATAAAAAACTTGTGTCTCCGAGTGTCCATTATCTTATTTTTTTAATTCATGCAAAATTAATTTTTGGGAAATGGGAAAATTAACTTAGAATGTTGCAGCGAAGGAAATGTTGCCACCCGACGCTGCTGCGGCTGCTGCGAATAATAAGGTTGGCGGTAAAGGTACTAGAGATGTTTGTTCGACCGGTGTTGATGCGGTAGTTGGACAGTTTGATGCTACGCCATAGGCCTTGGCATGGTTCACTTCCAGGGCAACGGTTAGATCTATTAGTCCCGGATCGCATAATACCGGATTATCTGCAAATTCAACAAAAAATTTTCGAGATTATGTGATTCGTATTTTTGCCGTTTGAAAATTTGAATTGATTTTTCGATTGAATCACAGATCGTCATCGGTGTGATTCAGCCACTAGCAGTTAGAGTGGCATTTCATAAATGTTAATTTGTTATTGGTCACCACCGGACTATGGGCGCGAGTGGTTTTTATGTTGACCCATAGTCGTTAAAGCGACATTTACTTGGATAACTGTGGTAATTCTAGAGCTATTACATGCTCGTTGAAACAACAATTTTTGTTGTTTATGATAACTTTACAGCCGTAGAAGCAAAATTTATTTGGATAACTGTGGTAAGTCTAGAGCTAATACATGCTATGATGAAGTGGCTATAATTCAGAAATTTCATTCTTTTCTGTCTTTATTTTCAACGCAAGTAGCTGTTACGAATAATATAAAGAACACCCAATAATATTCTCATCAAATAGTTAAAAAAGTTACCTTGCAGGTATATTCTCAAAACATCAGGTACACCATGCACCGTACATCGAGTATTAGCAACCACTTCGGGTACCACTGTTGTGATCTGGTTTGAGCTTACGTCGACCCAACAAAGACCAGGGAATCCCCTAAAATCTCTTTCCGACAATGTGGTAAACTGATTATGAGTGGCATGCAGCTCTTCCAATGCTGGCAACCATGTCTGAAAAGTAATCTGGATGAAATTAGTTGGAAACCAACAATTTTTAATTTTGAAAGCTTATTTATTTTATTCACATGAAAAGGATCAAAAGTTGGCGGGGTTGTATCATATTTTAAAATACCTCAGAAGTATTTTCAAGTGTAATCAATTCATTATAGGATAGGTCGAGAACCCGCAGATTATCCAATCCACGCAGATCTCCAAGACCCATCCTCGGTCCAAGGGAATTATGACTCAGATTCAATTTCTGCAGATCCTTCATCCCGTTGAAGAGAGAACCTTCGAGACTTCGCAGTTCATTGTGTTCCAACCGCATATCCTGGATACTTGCTCCTGCAATCTCGTTTCCTTCCTCTTCTATCAAATTCTGTAAAGTGTCAGTAGTTGATTTATTCATTTTCGAAGAATATTCGTTAGGGCTGTCGTCGCCAAAGCAATAAGCGTCGAACTCACTTCTGTAGGCAATTTGTTGCTGTGACGTTGCAAAACTCGGATTTTGTTATTAGAAAGATCCAGGAGACGAAGTTCGTGAAGTCCTCTCAGAGAAGAGAAGGAGAATTCTGCCAGTTCGTTGTGTGTTAGGTTCAGACATTTAAGTGATTTCAGAGGGTATAGAGCGCTGTTAAAGGCATTTCCATTAATGCTTCCAGTCAAAGATCTTAAAGAGTTGTGCCCCACTTGCAGATCCTCCAACAGTTCAGCTTCAGAAAAATCGTCTTCAGTTAACTGTAATCCAAAATCAAGTCAAATTTCCAACCTCTAAGCTAAACCATAAATTTCTTAACCTAATAATTGACCATTGAATCTACCAATTACCTCTTGGATATTATTATAGGACAACTCAAGGAACTTCAACCTGCGAGCGTTCTGCAGAGTTCCATCTAAGCTCTTGATCTTGTTATGTTGGAGGAAAAGCGACTCTAACCTATGGAGATACCTAAAATCGTGAGGAAGGTGGGACAATTTGTTATCCGCGGCGTAAAGCATCTTCAGGTTGTGTCCAGAAGCTGGCAGCTCTCCATCCAGAGTTGTAAGTTCGTTCGAATTGATGAGCAGCCATTCGAGTTGGTTCAAATCTCTGCAAACAAAGTCTTTAAAATGGCGGACACCTCTAAGATGGCGGTGACTGTTGAGATGCCAAAGCCTACCTTAGGGTGTGATTCAAACTCTTTAGCTGGTTACGACCGACGTGCAGATGCTTGATCAGTGGGGGTAATGATCCGGCTATGATCTCGGAGATGACATTCCCTGCCATGGACAGGTGTTGCAAAGTGGGGTTGTGCTTGAAGTCCTCTGGATCGATGCGACTGATTTTGTTTCTGCTCAAATCCAGAGTTCTTAACAAGGTTAGGTGAACGAGAATCTGACGAGGGATCGAGGGGATGTCATTGTCAGCCAGGCTCAAAAATTGCGTCCGGTGTAACCCAACGAAGGCGTCGCCATCTATGTAACTAAAAGGTAAATCCCAAATTGAATTATTAAAACTTTGAAGATGACGACGAATTGGTGGAAGGGAGGAGTTTGTCATTACTTGAGGTGATCGTTGGTGAGCTCAAGTCTCGTTATAGTCATGCGAAAGTTCTTGAAGCCATTTTTGGAGATATCTCGGACCTGAGAGTGCGAGACTCTCAGGGTAATCTGTTGCTCGATGGTAAACTTCCCACTCAATGCCTCGGCTATCTGGTTGAATGACGTCATGCGCTCGCAAACCACTTCGATTTTTTCATTGTAAGTGTGGGTGCCTCCGTTTCCATTTTCCGTATTGATGATCGTTGCCGGGATCGAGATGGGGAATTCCTGCTGCCGGCACGTGCAGGGGCTGATTTCCCGCCGAACCGCGCAGTGAAGATTCGAACTGGCCGCTAGACCCAGCAGCGTGTATAGCAGGCCCGACATTATCCTTTAATTGTTTACCAACATTCGAATTTTATTTGGCCACTAGAGTCCTACAAGAAACAGAATTCACGTTTTATCTTTTGTTTTTTTTTTTTTTTTTATTTTGTTTTATTTATGTTAACCATATTTCAACATATGGTTATGTTTTAATTTTTTTTTAAATTTGTTTTTTTTTTATATAGAAATAAAAGAAAACTTTTTTTTATAAAAATATAAAAATAATAAGTCGAACTTTTGATTTATATTTACTTCATTACTTTGATGATTATTGTTGTTAAATCAAAATTATTTTCAAACATTAAAGATTTTTTCAAGGATTAGATCAGTTTCTAAGTGAAAAGCTCACTTAGAATCGATATTGTTGGTTGGAATTTGGAAAGGTATGACAAAAATTTGGTGCGACGTTATTTTTAACCACATATTTATCACATTCGAGAGACATTCCAGCTAAAGTTATATACGGTCGAGACAAGTCAGTTTTATTATTTTTTGCTGTGAGGTAAAAAGAACATCACGCCTATTCTCATCATTCTTATCACCTGTTTCCAACGTTCCATCAACGTCCCGACTGTGATTCAAATTTATTATTAAAAAAACCATAACCTCCACCTGATTTAATTTTTCATTTGCAAAATTGTCATTTCGAACTGTCAAAAATGGTGGAATTGTTATCGTTCTGTTCTTTTGTGCGTTTCAATTTTTTGTTTATAATTTTTTTTTTTTTGGCTTACAATTTTGGAACAGGATAATCTTTTGTTCATTTCGAAGCCTTCGGGCCGATAAAAATAAACTAATTTGGCTCTGACAGTTAAATGCGTTTTTGATTAGTTTCAAAACGTTAAATATACCAGTTCCAACTATCTAAATATCGTTCGAATGATTGAAACCAGAGCCACGGACTATTGTTTATGCCTGTCACAATGTTTCTGTTTTTAATCCCGACATCTCAAAATATTTTTAACAAAGTACAAAATAAATCACTCGCGAATGATCAATCAAAAACTGTCTCTTTCTTGGAAAAAAAAAAATTTTTAATTAAAAAAAAAGAAAAAAGAATGTCAGAACATTTTTGTTAGCGAGATAATTGTTTTTAAAAAATTTCGAACTAGATAAAATCATTTAATTCATGTAAATTTGCACCGGGAAATCAATGTAGTTGTTTTAATAAATCATCAGATGTGTCTCGAACGTTATAATAATTGACATTTGAACTCAAATAATAAATGACATTTGAAATCAAAACTTGACATCACAATAGCGAATTTAGAGTAATTGGATGATCCTGTCTTGTTCTTCTTTTTCTTTTTCATTGAAACCAGCAAAATTAATTGAAATATTTTTTTGTAAAAAATTAACCAAACAAAGTTTACGAAAAATTTTTAAATGAAAGAACAATTGTAAAGCAAACAAATTATTGTTCGTTCAAAAATGTTTTTGAAAATGGAGCGATAGGAGAACAACTTTTAATTGACAAATAAAAAAGTTGAAAGTTTATCTTTGTAATGTAATTATGTTGAAGTTTTAGAAATGAACGATGATTTTCATTGAATCAGCAAAATTGTGTGAATTAAAAGAGATTGTTTTTATCATGATTGGAATGGAAAAACAAAAATCAATGAATGAATCAAACAATGACATGAGGCATCCAATGTATCATATTCGTGTGAAAGAATAATAAAAAAAGTACGTCGTCATAATGTGCTCAATTAAAATAAATCCCTTTCAATCGGAATCGATTTTCGAAAAATTAAATTTCATCCAATTACGTACGGGTTGAAAAAATAATCAAGTCATCTTTTTTCATCGATCATCTGAATCTATGATTAATCAAAATATTGATTTTTTAATAAAACGTACGAATGTTCTCGTTATTTTATTTGTTTTTTTTTTTTTACTTTTTTTATTGATCATTTCTCTCTCGTTTATTTTGTTGTTGATTTTATAAACAAATCGAAGATGTATAAACAAAAATTGGAACTGAAACCAAAGTCTAAAAAAGTGTAGAAAACGAGGAATGCAAATTAAATTGCTTTAAATTGATTAATTGATTGATGAATTTAAAATCGTTTCTTAAAATTCAAAACACGGTGCAATCAAGTTTAATAAGAGGTCACCGATCATTTAACCCTTAACGACAATCATTTCTTCAGCTCTATAAGAAAACTATGGAAAGTCACAAATTATTCAACTTTTAACAATATTTTTTTTAAATTCACATTTTTTACAACCAAAACAACGTAGAACAAAGTTTCGTTTCTTAATTATTCTTTTTCTAATTTCTTAGAGTAAAAAATAACTGAGCGAGTTGGCTTAGTGGCTACGGCTGCCATGTTCGCATTCGTGAGGTCGATGGTTCAATTCCCTCGACCGACCACACTTTACCCAGGTTTTTCGAGATTCTCTCGACGTTAAGGCAAAAGACGGAGTGGATTTATTGAAAGTCGAGCCACGATTCGCATGTTTTTGGACATTGACGTTATTCTACGTTCAAGAAATGAATTCTGCTGTCTCAATGTGCTGGTGTCTATATATCTCAAGTCTAATGTCGTCTTTGTCTCTCTCCCCCCCCCCATATATTTATATAGAATAAAAAAACAAGTAACAAATTAACAAAATTTGAAATTCCTCAAAAAAATTTGTTTTGTTTTTAAAGAGTAAATATTGTTTATTTGCTTGTGGTTTATTGTATGTATTTTATTTTCTGGTTACATGGAATAAAAAACTTACCAAAACAATTCAAATTTTTTAAAAACAAATTTTAACAATGAAAATGAAGGAAAGCAATAATGTGTTTTTGCTTTCCCTTTTTTCAGTTTCGTTTTTTGTCTATTTATCATTTATTGAATTAAAATATTGTATACGAACGGGAAACTCTATGTGCCACACGTATCGAAGGGCCAAAAGCCATATGCACTTTCACAGCAATCCAAAATCCACAGTTCTTTTATAATTTTCCACTAAATAAAAAAAATTAGAACTTAAAATTAAGTCACACACAGTACAGTATCACTGATCAGTCATAATCCGAGAAAACAGACGATGATGAACGGCCGCGAGATGAAAAAAACTGGAAACATTCACAAATTTCGATTGGAGATATTGAAATGATTGAAACCGGCCTTCCTCTTGGCGCCACAAACACAACATTAAGCCGCGACCCGCAGCATGAGACTTACTTGTAGTGCCACGACGAAGCGGCGCCGCGTAGCTGGGAGGGCTTTCTCTCTCTCTATATATATATATCTATATATATGTACTCAACTCTACATCCATCTCAATTAATATACACTTTTGTAAACAATCACAAATCCTTCAAACTGTCATCTACGTGTTTTTTGTTTATCATTATAATTTGTTTAAAACAAAATGTGACATTTTTTTAAATTTGTTTTTCAATTTTCATTAATGACAATAAAGTAAACAAAATTACTTTCGACGGATGTTTAACATTTTTTTAATAAGAAATTTTATGAAATCGGGAATATTTCTTTCTTCATTTCTTGCTTTTTGTAAACAATTACACCTAAACAGGAAGGGTTGTTTGTAAACAAACAAAACGTAAACAAACATTGTGTTTTTTTTATTTGTAAACAATTATTGTTTTTACTTTGTTATTGAATTTCATTTTATTAGTAAATTAAAAAAAAAAACGCATGATTTCTATTATAAATTTCAATTTTTTTAAATTTCCAACAGAGATACCAAAATAGGTATAAATTGCCAATCTATTTCAATTCGCAATAATTAGTACAATTATATGATTGCTATACGTCGCTTTAGCGCTAATAAAATTTTACATCCCGATTCAAAACCGATTCAATTAAACGAATTGTAAAAAACGCAAGATGAATTTTTCAGTTTTTTTAAATCAAATTTCACGATGAACCATTTTTTCTTTTTTTTTTTTGTAATTGTTTGCATGGAAGATTATTTCTCCATCGCGTTATTTTGAGGCTACGATTTTTCGAAGTGGAGACTGTTTGAAAAACAAAAGTTGAAACAATAAAAATCGTGTGTAACAGCTGAAATCAATCTCATTTAACTTTTCATTAGACGGTTGGCGCCTTTTAGACGCCCAAAAGCCATCAATCAGGCAAACTCAATCTAAACATTAAAAAAAAAAAAAAAAAAAAAAAAAAAAAAAAAAAAAAAAAAAAAAAAAAAAAAAAAAAAAAAAAAAAAAAAAAAAAAAAAAAAAAAAAAAAACAAGAAAGAAAAACGGAACAATTTTGATTAAAGTTTTAGAAAAAAAATAATAAAGACGAGGGAGGACAATGATAATTCAAAATTGAGTCCTAAAATAAGAATTTGTAGAATTAAAGGAGTCGACCCTGCACCCCTTGAATAAACTTTAAATTTAGCCATCGATAACCTTTTACTTTGGCTATTTGGGGAGCATGTGTGTGTATAAAATTAAATGTGATGTAGTTGGTGAAACCGGCAAAATAATTTTCAATTTTGGTGTCCTAACAAACAATTCTTTAATCATTTTTTGATATTCATATTTTTTTATAGAATAAAAATCACACGATTAAAAAATTATCAAAAATGTTAATAAAAAAGAATTAAAAAAGAAACCACATAACTATTTAATCAAAAGTACCTTTTTTTAGATTATGAAATAACATTTTTTACCTTTTCATCATTGTTTATTACTCAAAACTTATAAAATAAATTTATACGACGTTTCATTCTCACTTGGTAATTAATTCTCAGACTCGGAGACCTGAAACAAAATCAGTCATTTGATATTTTTTTCTTTTTGTTTTTTGGAAACGGAGATAATTAACGGGGTAAGAGAAACTTACACTTGGATCACAATCGGCGCAGTGCCAAGAATATCCACGACGTTTTGGTGATTTTTTGACCGGAGGATCAAGGCAGGAGAAGTGGTAACATTTTTTACACTCGTCACACCTGGAACCGAAAATATAATTTGAATATTGAAATTAATCTTGGAATAAAAAATTTAAATGAAGTAATAGAATAAATTACTTATAATAAATAAAATAAAAAAAGGAAATAAAAAATGACGAATTGAAATGATGTAAATTCAAATGTGAAATTCAATTGATTGGAATTTGAAAATTGACAAATTTTTCATACATGACGAGATTTTGATTAGTTCCTGGGAGATTGCAGACAGTGCAATGTGTCAACATATCCGCTTCCTTAGATTTCCTATTGATCGTGACTTTTGGTTGCGGAGATGGTGGCGGGGGAGGCAGAGCCTCAGGAGTTACCTCACGAGTCACAGGAATCTCCAAACTGGTCGAGGTAGCAATAAACATCTGTGGACTCGACCCAGACGCAGTTTCTCCTTCAGGTCGAGGGATTGGCTTGATCTAAAAAAATAAAAAAAAAAAACACACACACACACACGCAAAGGTTACAAAATTCATCCTGTCAATTTATGTTTCGATTTTTCCAATTTAAAACAATTATACTTTGATTGTGATTCGTCTGTGAATCTCCGGTTGGCCGTCTGAACTTTCTACGTCGAGACATTTACGTTTGTGTTTTCGCTTTCTTTGTTTCACTCCTGTAATTGGATCCGGGGTGTATCTCTTATGTTTTTCCCTGGAAAAAAAAATAAAATTAAGAATAAAAAAAATAAAAAAAAATGATTAACATAAAAATTAAAAACACGAATTACCTTCGACGTTTTTTAGCACTGCGCTGCGAGACCGGTGGCATCTCGTCCGAATTGGCCATCATGTAATGTGGAGACCCCTCTCTAGGAGGCAAAGGAACACTGACAGCCTCGTTAAAGTTGTTCTCAAGAATTTCCTCCTTTTCCACTACTGGCTTAATAGTCAACTAAAACAAACAAATTAACATAAAAAATCAGATTAAAATAAAAAACTCTCTCGAAAAAGACTGAATGAAAAGACTCTTATATAATATTTTTACAAAACTGTCAACCTTAGGAGGGGGAGGAGTAATGGGAGTCGTTTCGCTGGGCTTTGATTCAGTTTTGGAAACATTAGGAGAGTACGATTCCTGTGACGAGATAGAGACAAAGGAATCGTCCTTGCAATGGCGCAATTTTCTCGGTGCTGAAGTGTCAACACGATCAAAGTCCGAACCCGACGATTCTTTGTCGCATTCTGAACATTGCCTGAAACAAAAAAAGAAACATGAAAATGAAAGAGAAACAAAAACGAGACAACAGTTAAAATAAAAAGTTCGATCTGTTACCATCCCATGAGTTTTGTTTTTTTGGGCATCCGAGATAAAGGAGGAGTTAGACAAGAGAGATGGTAATGCAACTGACAAGTATCGCATTTTGCCAAAAGGTGTTGGTTTGTTGATCTTCGACAGATCCCGCACTGGTGTCTCAACGTTAACTCGCTCTTTTGAATCTGATCTGCCTGGTGGCTCAGGATCTTTCCTTCCCTTGCATTTTCTCCTTTACCAACGTTCAAAGGAAATCCTACGCCCATTTTTAAAGCTGCGGCTGTTGGAACACCTAATCCACTTCCTAAAGACAAAAAATTTTTTTTTGTTTCAAATGAATTAATAAAACAAAATGTTGTCTCTTCAATTTTAAATTTAAATTTCATCAATTCGAGTGTCGTCACCTAACGGAGTGGAAATTCTCGGTTTGCAAATCTCTGTAAGAGGTGGAAAGGGCTTGTTGTACCCGATAAGTCTCAGAACTCGATGGTACAACTCGACCTTGCTCTTGCAACCCTTGGTCTGTTCCTCATTGAGCTTCATCGCCTCGTCATACTTTTTGTCCAGTGCCTGCTGTTCGTTGAGCAACTGGGAGTTTACGTCTAGGAGTTCCTGCAGCTTGCGCTTGAGGGTAGAAACTCGTGAGTTTCGGTCCAAGTAGTAACCGATGAACTCCACACTGAAGGCTGGAGGGATGTGCCATTTTTTCCTCACGTCCACCAAGGAGACCAGCTGAGCTTCCTGTGCTTCTAGAGCGTAAGTGTCCACGCCCATCAACTCGGCTTTTCTAGCCAGTTGACGACGGGCTGATGCCGATGTTGTCAAAAGTCTTGGCATTTTTTGAGTTGGAACTAAAATAGAAGATTTTATTATATTTTAGAATTATCTAAATTTAGAATTATAATAAGATTGAAATATTTTAATTTTTGGTTTACCCCAAGGTAAAGATCTGGTTGCCTTGTGAGCGAGATATTTATGACGATGTTTGGCGAGTTTCCTCTGAATTCTCTTTTGTTCCTCGGTGTCGAGATGGTTCGGCTCCCTTAACAGCTGCTGTCGATACTGCATCCTCATCTGCAAGGCGAGCCAATTTCGTCGACGTCTTCGCACAAGAGTTTTGTCGGAATGTAATTTGCAGTGAGCGTAAAACGGATCGGCCTGATCTACCTCTTCACTGTGCGCTTCTGACAAAAGACCTTCCCTTTGAGCACTAAAAATCAAGATTCATTGTCTATTAATTAATTGATCAACTTTTTTTATATATATCCATTATATCATTTATTCATTTATATTCGTTACGGTTTCAAGCCTCATTTGGATTTACCATGTAACATGAAAGTAAGTGTGACACATTCCGGCGTCACATTCGATGCAAACGCCGGTTCGAGCAAACTGACCGTCTTCACAGAGGGAACACTGTTTCGCTCCCCATTTGCTGTAGGCCATTTCAAAAAGAGTCACACTAGCCAACCGGTCGACCTACAAAATTGGACGTTTTTTGAAATTAGTTCTGAATTGAATGACAGTTATTATTATTATTATTTTTTTTTTTTATAAAAACATTTCAGTTTCACCTCTCCAAAAGCAACTCCCGGGACATAAAGGGCGCAAACGAGGTGGACCCACTTTCCCACGTCTGTTTCTTTGAAAATACCTCCTTTATTTGGACACAACTCACAGGAAGGGTCTTCGATTCCCGCACTACAGGCTTCGCAAAACCAAGGTGCCGACTGGCTCAGTGAATCTGTGCTTGAAAAACTGTCCACGTCGGAAACTCCGTAACAGCCTACAAAAAATAACCAAAATTGAAAATGGAAAAAGCAAGATTAGAATAAAAATAAAATATGGATAAGATAAGATTAGTTTGGATTGTTATTTAAATTTGAAGTTGTAATGAAAATAAAATAAGAGTGAGATAGAAGAACCTTCATGAACAGTGACCCCGCAACCATCGCATTCAACGATCTCATTGACGTCATCACTCCTGTCCCCCAGACAACCACAGCAGATCATCATCTTATTTAATTTTTCATCCAGGGCGATGCCCTTGCTGGCTTGTTGACGAGCCTTTTCAATAACATCATTTATTGTCATCCCAGCGTTTTGTTTGCCACCTAGAAGTGGATCTTCAAGACAATCATCTGAGTCTGAATCATCCTCTTCTCCTTCTTCTCCTAAAATAGAACATTTTCAATCAATTGAAATTAAATGAAACAGAAGGAAAAAAAGTAACAACATTTTTTGTTTACCTTTGTCGTTTGAATCTGCTGAATCGTCATCGGACTCCTCACAATGATCTTCGATTCGAAAGTCGCTGTCATCCGAGCTCTCCCCAACGTCAAAATCCAACATTGGCTCTATCGGCTTGACTCGCCTTTTTTTAGGATCTCGTTCAACTGAAAACATTATTTTTATCTCATCAAAATTAAAAAAAAATGTTTGTAAAAAAAATGTTTAACAATTTGTTTTATAACAAAAAAGTAAAAACACAAATTAAAAATGTACATATATGAAATATAAATAAAATGAAAAACAAAAATATGAAAAAAAATTACTATAAATTAAAAAAATGAAATATTTTTTCAGTGTTTACTTTTAAACATAACCTCTAAAGGAGACAACAAGTTTCAATTGTAAATAAACAAACGAAATATTAAAAAATAAACAAAAATAAAAAACAAAAGTTTGGATGATTTTGATGTTTACAATTTTTGAAATCTAACCTCGAAATCTCGAGCATAAAAAAAGTAGAAATTCAAAATGAGTTTGAGAAGTAGAAAAATGGTCTAATAAACTTACTCATGGTTTTATATAAAAAGTTTACGTCGTCTTCCTGGGACATGTTGTCGTGAAGCTGCCAGCTATCAACGAAAACTGTTAGGGCAATTGTAGGAAACTGCACGACAAAAACTATCAAAGCCAAAGTTGGCCGCCATCTTGTTTTTTTTTCGCGTGTTCCTCAATGCCTCAATCCCGCCCGATCGGTAGGGTAGGACAGTTTTGATGAGTTTTCCAGTGACGTAGCGAATGTTTATTTCTTTACCTAACCTGAAAACTGTGTCATCAATTTAGAATTTGAAAAAGAGCAAAAAACTAAGTTGAAAAAAATCAAAAGTTGAAAAAATTGTTCAAAATTAATGATCAGTTTCTAACTTTTGATTGTTTTTTTTTTGGAATCCTAACCCCAAACAAGTAAGATATTCTATTCTATCGATTTTATTTAAATTTTCATATTATTTTTCTTAACTTGACAAATTATTCTATTTATTTAAAGGTTTTATTTCAATTTGACGATTGACATATTTGATTGTTTACATTTTAGGTTAGAAAATGAATTCATCGTCAGATCCACGTCGACCAGAAAAAGAGATCCGGTTCAAACCAAATGTGACGAATGCTCAGGTTCAACCAGGAGATGATTTAACACCGGACTATATGAATATCCTAGGGATGATCTTCAGCATGTGCGGACTGATGATGAGGCTAAAGTGGTGCGCCTGGGTTGCTCTCTACTGTTCCTGTATTAGCTTTGCAAACTCCAGGATCGGTGACGACAACAAACAAATCCTCAGTAGTTTTATGCTCTCAATCTCTGCCGTCGTTATGAGCTACCTTCAAAATCCACAACCGATGACACCGCCCTGGGTTACTTCGCAACAATAAACTTGACACAATAATACATATTCAAAAAACTAATTGTAAATTCCAAAAATATGTAAATCCATGAACAAATTCAAATTCATAACAAATTCAATAACTCCAACTTTGACATCAAGTTTGATAAAGGAAACGCTTTTTAGAGGGTCTTGCAATTGTTAAAAAAAACTAGTCAATAAAATTTTCAATAAACAATGTTTGTTGCAAAGCTGAAATATCATTAAACCTTATTCTCTTTGACAATTAATAAAAAGTTCAAGTTAGTATAAATTTTTAAAATTTTATAATAAATTTATAAAAAAAATAATAAAACAATTATAAAAATCAATCTGTTCTAAAATATTACTATCCAGTAATGAAAAAAAAAACACTTTATTGTTTATAAAATATGTTTAATTGCGACGTCTTAATCTCAACTTAAAATCTTTAAAAAAATGACATGAAACTTAGGTGATGAGCAAATCCAGAGCCTTATCACGATCCACGTCACACTTGATGAGAGCCTCAGAAGCTTTATCTTCTGAGAATCCAAAATTTTTGAGCGTGATCAAGTTCTCGCAATACTTTTTGGCTTTGTGCTCGTCGAACTGGGTGAGCACAAGCGCCTTGGCGGCGGTTTGCTCCTCGAACCCGGCGTCCTCTAGGTACTGCAACGCCAACAGGTACTCAACGATTTTCTTATTATCTTGACCACCCAGGGCCTGGATTGCCCGAGCCGACCTTGAAAGGGGGAACCCCATATCGTTTAAATGCTTAGCTAAATTCTGGTCTTCTTCTGAAAGGTCCGACAACGAATTTTCCAATTCAAAACATTTTTTAGGATTTCCTTTTGGTGAGACTGGTGGGGTATATTCTTCTCGCTCTTGTACCTAAAAATCAAAATAATACATTAAAGTATTAATATTTTGTACGAACATTATTATTGTTGTTTAACTTTTTCTTAGAAATATAATATATAGAAAATGTACCTTGACACAAGAATTTTCTAACAACTTTTGCAGTTCTTGAACAATAGAAAAAACTATATGCTTATTGTTTTCCATATCCTCTTTAATTGATTTCTTTTTATTAAATATTTCTTCCTCAACATTTTTGTTTTCTTCCTCGTTATTTTCTGTCGTTTGTACAATCGTCATTGGTTCTACAGGATCAGCTGGAACATTCCAAGTAGAGGCTGGTTGCAAAACCTAAAACAAAAGGCACAGTTTTTATTTATTATTAAAAGTACGTTATATCTTTTTAGAAATTTGTATTTAGTTTTAATTTTTGTTTTGAATTTAAAAATCAATTCGTTTACCTGAGCCAGTTCTTCCATGTCATTAATTGTTTTGAGTTCCATATTATCAAAAGGAGAACTTGTGTCGTTATCAAAATCAGCATAATCCAACCCATTAATTTTTATATCCTCAATCTGACTAGACAGCGGAGATAAAGGCTGGGGAGTGAGAATCGTCGTCATGTCCGAATTTATTATCTCCTCTGGATTTATTACTGTTCTCGGCCGTTCGGACTTTTCTTTTTCTTCTTTTTCCTCCTCCTTTTGCTTCTCCTCTTCAAGTTGTATCTTACCTTTTCTTATCGTTGATCTTACTTTCCTCCATTCTGAGATCTGAAAAAAATGTCAACTAATGAAAACCAAATATTGAAACAATGAATTTAAGTATTTTTAATTATTGTTAAAATAATTTAACAAAAAATTTAAAAAACAAACGAAATTAGTAAAAATGTTTTGGACCAGAAAAAAAGTTCATAATCAAAAAAATGTTTGTTCATGTTTTGTAGAAAACGTTGTTTGACCTTCTCCAGGACAGCAATCTCATAATTAAAGTCGTAATCGTATTTTGTGACATCAGGTAATTTGTTATTGTAAAAAGCAGGCAGGGCGATTTTCCTCGGAGGTTTATAAGCCTCAGCAATTTTGACCTGGACACCGTCCATGTAACTTGCAATCGAGTCCTGAGTGGCCGAATCCGAGGATGCTGTTCGTGCCATTCGAAAAAAAATTGACTATAAAAATACGAAAAAATGACGTTTATAGAAAGAACGGTCGGTAATTGTTTCAATCATCTCGATTACACTGGAAACATAACCTCAAAACTCGGCGAGTCATTGTTGAGATGTCAAAAGTCATCTGTTCTTGTTTAATGCGTCATTTAAAAAGAGACAGAGATATTAGATTTCATCGCATTTTTATCGTTTTTTAATATCAAAATAGAGATAATCATTTTTATGCATAAAAATTAAAAGTAATTTGTTTGTTTCATTTTGATTTTTTGGTAAATTCAATCTTTACAATTTTATTTTTCAGGTAAAGGAAGAGAAAACTTTCATGAAAGGACCAAAACAAAAATGACCTTGGGGTAAATATTTACATCCATTTTCAGATCCTAATCACGAATTAAAAATAAACAGCCGTTTATGTCAATAAAAAATAAGACGGACAATATTTTTTTTAAACAAACGAGACTATGCGGTGACAAAACCTAACCTCAAAAATTATTTTAGGAATCAATCCGTGATGCTCGCCCCGATGCACCGATACATCTGTGCGCTTGTTTTTAACTGGAAATCGATCAATAATTGAGCTCATTTGTTACCAGTTATGAAATATTTGCTCAAATAATTCGCGAGGTGAGTTTTTTTCCAACTAGTGCCTTAAATTCAACCTGATTTTGTAAAAGTTAAAAATAAAACTTCACTTTTAATAGAGAGAACCAACTAAAAATAATATAAAAACGTATTATTTTTATATTTTAATTAATTTAACAAACAATATCGGACTCAGTATATTGTTTGATCAGAATAATTTTGTAATTTTTCATAACCTCAATTCATAGTATTTTTTTAAATTTGTATTTATTTATAATGTTTTATTTATTGCCGTGAAGAATTAACTTTGGCGAAAAGACAATTAGAGAGAGAGAGAGAGAAAACAACTTTGGCAAAGTGCGAAATCTTATTATTTCATCTTCTTGGTAAATTAATTTGATCATATTTCAATTGCCCGCAGAATTTTCTCTTTTTCAATTACTCAAACTTATATTTTGCAAACTATAAAATATACTTCCTCTAATAATGATTCATTTATTTATTAATAATGATTGATTTTAAATCAATTTTTTCTAGAAATGTTGCCAAAATAAAAGAGAAAGATGCCTGGAAAACTGAAAGTTAAAATTCTGGCAGGTCGGAATCTGCCAGTGATGGATCGTTCAGGCGACACCACCGACGCCTATGTAGAATTGAAATTCAGCAACATAACATACAAAACGGACGTGTGTCGGAAGTCCCTGAATCCTCAGTGGAATTCCGAGTGGTATAAATTCGAGGTGGATGACGCAGAGTTACAAGATGAACCTTTGCAAATTCGTCTCATGGACCATGACACATACTCTGCTAACGATGCGATAGGCAAAGTTTATTTGAATCTCAACCCTTTGCTGTTGCCTGTCTGTGCAATAAAAAATCTCAATAGTACAGAAAATAATCTGGGGAATGTCCATGCTCAAGGTTTTTATAAATCTAAATTCAGAATGTTATATTTTCCGTTCTTTAAAGTCGCCCTGTTTAATTAATTTTTCAGGATCTGTAATGATGGGATGGATCCCAGTTTACGATACAATGCACGGCATACGAGGCGAGGTGAACCTGATAGTTAAAGTTGAACTGTTTATAGATTTCAACAAGTTTAAGCAATCCTCATGTGGTGTTCAATTTTTTTACTGTAAGTCATAAGAAATACATTCCTTACAACCTGATGAACTTGATTTTATAATTTTCATTTAGAATAGAATTTTGAAATAAATACGAATTTATTTATTTAAAAATGCATTCATTTCAATAGCTCCTAATATACCGCACGGTTACCATGCTCAAGTAATTCACGGATTCGTGGAAGAACTGATAGTAACCGACGACCCGGAATACAAATGGATTGACAAAATCCGAACGCCCCGCGCGTCCAATGAAGCGCGTCAAACGCTCTTCTTCAAGCTCAGCGGCGAGGTGCAGAGAAAGATTGGGCTCAAAGCTCTTGAACTGGGGGGAAATGCCGTCATAGGGTAACTAAAACATTTGTGACCAGAAATTTCTTATACCAACGATACGCTTGTTTAAATCTTGGTTTTTATATCTATAGATACCAACAAAATTTTGACCTGGAAGGCGAGTCCGGGATCGTTGCGAGGGGCATCGGAACTGCTGTGACTTTGGTTAAACTGCACGACCACGTCCTGTCCACTGATGGTCTTTTTGAGGAGTAAGTGCACTAGCAAACTAAGAAACAAAAACCAATGAGACAAACATGAAACAACTATAATGAGACAAAGAACAAAATTTGTCTAACTATTTGAATAGTTTTTAATTCAAAATATCGAAACTTTTTTTTTCTGAATAAGGTACGGCAAAACTAATTGTTTTCTTCTCTTCCTCCCCTCTTTTCCTGCATGCTCAGGAGTTTATTACTAAACATTCGGTCTAAACTTCTTCTGGACGATGACATAGAAAGTCCGAGCCGCTCGCCCCGTATAAGTCCGGTGCAGTCGCCGCCGTTGCCACGGATGAGCGACCGGCTCTCCTTTTTCAATCGTAACATGGGCAGACGCGCGCGAAAAACCGCGGTGCGAGTGACCGAGCCTAGGCCGACTAACCCGTTTAATCGCCAGCTGTCCCTGCAGTCGTTCTCGAGCCAGGCCAATCGAAGCGGCGATTCGAGTCCTTCGTTGTCCGACTATACCCTGGACGACGCCTCGCTGTACAGCTTTGATTGCGATCAGGGCCGTGCAACGAAGCGGCGCTTCTTCTCCCACAGCTTGAAGAAAAAGATGAAACATTTCCCCCAGGCCATCTACAAGAGAACAAAAGGTTCGGACGAGGAAAGCGATCTGGACACAAGTTCCCTCGGTTACAGTGATTCCACAAGGTCCTCCATCAGCACGTTCAAACCGCCTCGACACAAGAAGCCCACCCACAAGAAAGCATCTGGGGATTTTGTCGTTGCGAGTCTGATCAAGTCGCTACACAGCGGACTTCTGGATAGCGTCAAGGAAGACAGGGAGACGCCCACGCCCTCTCCGATCAAGTTCCTCGCCGACCCGGAAGACGTCACCGGGACATCCGTCGAAACTGTGATTGAGATGGAAACGTTGGATGCGAACTCTTTCATCCCAATGATCTCGTCCTCTGAGACGGACACGTCCACTGAGGACGATGATGATGATGATGATGATGATGATGATGATGATCCCTCCGATACTAGCGCCACCTACAATATCCTCGACGAGACCTCTTCGTTGCAGGAGAGAGAAAACCAAGATGAAGTGAAAGGTTTGGAAAAAGACGGCTCGGAGTGCAGGGAACTTTTGATTAAATCTGATTTTGTTGTTGATGAGCTTATTTCACTTGAAGAGATTCAAAGAGATGCTCAGATTCTCAAAGAGGGCTCCAGTGAGATTGTCTCAGTTATCCCAATTGCGAGCTATACTGTCGAGAATGAAATCTTGAAGGTCAAGCTTGAACGGGGTAACAAGTCGCCGAGATCCAAGTCGCCTAGATCCAAGTCTCCAAGATCCAAGTCACCTAAGAAGGTAGAGAGGAAAAACACAGTGATTTATAAGGGACCGTCAAAAAGTGACCTGGAGGTAATTGAAAAAGAAGAGGTTTCTTTAAATGTTCCTTCCATCTCTATAGTTATTGATCCTCCTGCCGAGGTCAACATTGACACTCCGCAAGGAGAGACTGGGCTGATCGAGGAAACGCTTATGATGAAAAAATTGGAGAGAAAGTACAGGAGAAGATGTATGGTTGAGTTGATCAATATCATCGATCTGAAGTTGATGGTTGATAAGTGTCCAGGAGGGTTGATGTTGAGCGAACCGTTCGAGAGGGAACTGGAGGCAAAGCAGGCTGTGGAGAAATTAAAAAGGGAGCCGGAAAACGAAGGGACCGAGTCGCAGTTGGCGCTGCGAGAGATGCCCCGTAGCTTGACCTGTAGTGATAGGGTAGAGTGCGCTGAGCCTCTTAATATCATCACTAATCTAACTGACAACTTGTGTGTATCCCATCCTCCTTCCCCTAGGCAACCGGAAGACGTAGCTAATTTCGCCAGAAGTAGTCCACCTCCATTGCAGGCCACACCCACAGCTAGCAAGCATGTCAGGTCTGCCTCTGTACGGACTGGTCCTGTAGTCCAGATACACAGGAGATCCAGCGATTCGGACCTTAGTATAACTACCAAAGGTGAGTACGCCTACGGCCAACGTTTATTACAATTTTCTTCTTATCTTAGTATCTTAGTATCTTAATCTCTTACAATAACTTTGCGGACAACAATTAATGGCATTCATTTAAAGTATTCCTAAATATTTTTGCGTGTACAATAGGGGTAAGTACGCCTATCTGTAAAGTGTGATGATGATTTTTGTTTTACTCGGATCTGAGCATTGCAACGAAAGGTAAGTGTACGCCAACTTGGATGCAACTTGGATGTGATTGGTATCCTCGAATCTGAGTACTACAGCGACAAGTAAGTATACGCTTAGACAGTACGAGTGGACATTTCAGAAACTTGTCCTCTGAAATGACCGCTGAAATGACTGCTACTGTAAAGTCGCGGAAATCGCTCATAAATTCCTATTTGCAAAAAATAAGATTACGAATTACTGGGCACTGTGACGCGCAAATTTTCAAGAAACAAGAAGCCCTATTTCTTAAATAATAATTAAATAAATAAATAAATAAACTTTCTGGCCCAGGGATCGCAACATGAGCACAAAAGGTGAGTTCGCCTATTTGCAACGTTTGAAAAATATATGCACCAGAAATATTCTAATGTTTATAAGAAATGGCATCATTTTTGTGGTAATCGCCACAGTTTAAGAACTGTTAAGGTCTTTCTTAATTACTTTGTAATTTGTATAATTTTAGGTAGTTCTTTGACAAATAGTGATAAATCAACAACAAACCTGAAACCTACTACTCCATTAGTAAAAACTTTAACGGCTGATATCAAACCGACTACAGCGATTATCAGGACAATGCACCAAGAAGCTATTGAGATGCTGGAGTATCCCTTTATGACCATGTTGCACTACCCTCCTGGATTTCTTTTGCACATAGGTATAAAAAGTCAATTCAACTAATCATATATATAGATATTAAAAATAGAACCAGTAATTAATTTGATAGAAAATTTTAATTTTGTAGGTGGATTCGTAAGTGCAAGATCTGTAAAGTTATTGGAAAGAGTCAACAGTCTCGAAGAGCCAGAAGGAAGAGATTACTGGTGGACTGAAATCAGGATGGAAGTCAGGTCCCATGCCAGATCTCTGGGTTGCAATGTGGTCGTTGGTTACAGAGAAGACATCAGTATCTGGTACTTTACAAGTCTCTACAAAATTAAACAAATGAGTCAGTTTAGCATTTATTTATTTTTTGTTGTTGTTCATATTATGTCGAAAAAAAAAAAATCTGAAAAATACCCATTTTTAAGAAAACACATTTATAATTCTTTAAGGAGAATTAAATCTCCAGTGCCGCTACATGCTCCATATGAGCGACAGTGTTTCGCGTGTGTATATATGTTTAGTTGTATAATTATCCTGGTTACAGTCGAATGATTATTTTCAATGTTACATAATAGGTATACACCTCAATTATGAAAAAAGTGCACAACTATTTTGCTTAATTTCATAATTGTTGAGCCTAAACACTGCGAACATGACAATTCAAAATACAAATGTGGAATATGTAATTTAAAATATCAATAATTAAAGTAAATAATTGTTATTTTAAATGTGTACATTTGAAAAGTATTAATGGATAGCGAGGGGATAGAAAGGCGCAAGCTATGTACTCCTGAGCTTATGGTATGGTCTAAGAGTCACCACAAATAACTTTTTTAAATTCAATTCATTATCTTGAAAATAATCATTTAGGGTAATGTGGAAAATGCATGAAAAAAAAAAACTAAAGTTTACAAATTGAGAAATACTATTGAAAAATGTCATTTTTTAGTGACGACATTTGCGTTCTGAGCGCGTCAGGTACAGCGGCTGTGATAAACATGAACAACTCGATCCTAGAGGACTCTTCGAGAGCGAACCAGAGTCTGACAGGAACGTCGGTGGACTCGGACCGTGAGCGCCCCCGCACCTACTCCAAGTCCGAGAAATTCGAGGAGGGTCAGACTCGAACCGCCCGGGCTCGGAAGAGATCCGACACCGATCGGGAGGATTCGTTCAACCTGCCGAGTTGTAGCGTCTGTCACCTGCCCTACACCGAAAACGGCGTTCCCTTTCAGATGACTACGTCAAAGTGCGCCATCTGCCGGCGAGCAAAAGTGGCCGACGTGTTGTTCGCCACCACGGAGATGCCTGAAAATATTCCCGTCACCGGCAGGGGAAGCTTCATCCAGGCGACGGTGTGCAAAAACAAAAAAGACCTACGGGGTGAGCTGAACGCGAAAGAGATCTCCGACCTTCTGCCTTTTTTGGAGTACGAACTTCATAGCATGCTGTACAATAAGCTGAGGGTCAAGGGGATGAATGCCATCTTTGGTCTGAAAACCCAGGTGTCGATTGGGGAGAAGCTAATGGTCGCCATGGCTGTAGGAACTGCGGTATATATCACCGCCCTTCCTGAACCTTCTGTGCCACATATTGCTTCAGGAAACTCTTGGCACGATGAGGAAAAACTTATCGAACTCAGGAGGTGCTTAGCTGAAACTGCAATGAAGAACCGGGAATATTATCAACTCAAATCTCTTAGCTTGGTAAAATAAAATCGTACAAGTTATTGAACTAAAAGTTAAACATTAAGGCATGACTTCCTTTAGGGGAAGTACATGCAGACATGTCGGTTACACATCCGGTGGAATAGAAATTATATATTAATTATATTATATTATCAAATTATTTGAATAATGTTTGAAATACATTCTTTTGTACAATACATGTCCCCCAACGTGTAGCTTACATAGACAAAATCAGTTGGTTCTCTTCGTTCATTGATTCTTAAAAAAATTATTTGTAGGACACAGACAACACGAAATCATCAGATACAGAAGATTCAGAAGAAGATCTTCCGGAACTAGACGTGGCGTTCGGTTCGAAAGATGTCTGCATTCTCGAAGTGGACGACGTTGAGGATATGGAAAGAATACACATGCTGATAGATGACAGGCCTCCTGACGGATTCCATGTTGTCAATACTCAAACAATTCCTGGTCTAGAAGAACTGGAGATTGTAAGAAATCTGCAGATGTTCACGCAGGTTTCTAGGACGAAGGTCCCGGCACATCCTAGTAGCATTGGGCCGTTGATCACGGGGCCTTCAAAATATTTTGAATCAGTTTTGCAGGTCAGAGAAACTGTGAACTGTATTTCTGAACGGTTGAACATTGTACTGTTTAATGTCTTTATAGAAAAATGAGTATTGCTTCTATTTTCTTTTTCAGACTGTATATTTCAAACTCCGCAGAATGATTCCTTGCGCACTGTGCGGTCTGCATTTTAAAGTCGCACTTCCGGACCAGGATGATATGCAGCTTTCAGTGATAGGGATGGCCTTGGGCCTGGGAGAACCCACTAAATTAGACCAGGTGGCTGAAAAAAATACCCTCACGACCGTTGGGAAAGAATCAAATAAAAAATCTGGTAAACTGAGTTGTACAAATTAAATAATTGATATAAAATGCAACATAGATATATAAGATAGAAAGTGTAATTGAATTTTTTTTGATAGATATTATCAAATATTAATACTAGTATACTGTGGTATTATTTAATATGTCATTTTCAGATGATAGCGAGATGATATTCAACCTGGAAGAAGATCCAGAAGACAGCATGCTAGATGGGATTTCAAACTCATCAAACACTTCCTCTTTGGTTACAACGCTTTTGCATAAAGCCCGACCTAAATCGCCTTTAAAGATGAAGACACATTTGTTTTCTCGACCCAAACATGTAATTGAGTTTATAATAAACGATAAAAATGATTTTTTTATCTTAACAAAAAATTATTGAAAAATAAATCTGAAAACAATGAAAGATCGAAATGAAAATAAATGAAAATCTTGTGAATTAAAGAAGTGGAATTTCAAAAATATTGTTATTAAAATTGACAAGTTGTTAATTTGCATCATTAATTTAAATTAATGGTTTTATCTCTTAATTTCAGGTGCCAATAAAAGAAAGATACGGAGTAGATATAACGCCACTGTCCTACCTACCAAGTGGCCGAATAGAAAGATATTTGGGAAATCTCAACTTTTTTTTCATTCGAGAGAGCACATCAATAAGAGAAGTGATTATCAAAAAATTAGCAAAAACAATCAACAATGAATATTTTCTCCATTTAACTTTTGTAATGACATAATTGTTTTTTTTTTTTTTTTTTTTTTTTTTTTAGGGCGGAGGGTTGAGTGGGTTTACCCACAGTTTCATGACAGAAATCTTAGCAATCGTCCGGGCTCACGTGACAGCTCTGGGAGGAAACGCGATGGTTTCATTTTTTATGACGCAGTGTGTCTTACTTCATAGTCCTCATAAGAATCAGGTAATCACAATTACCGCAAGACCGTTGTTTCCAACATTTTGCGTACTCATAAATGATAAAAGAATGAAAGTTTTGACTTCTTATCAAAGCGATTACATTACTAAAAGAAATAATAATCATCCAATTGAAAACAAAAAAACAAAGAAGGAATAATTATTTTTCCACTCAATAAGTGAAACATTATATTTTACAAATTTTTGAGAAAGGTGAATTGGATTAAATTGATTTTTATCGAAGTAAATTGTATGAAGATTGATTGACTGGAGGTAAATGAAATTAATTTATTGTTTATTAATTCATTTCGATTATTCTATTTTATTATGATTTATATTTTTCTGGTTCGATTTAAATTAATGGCATAATAATTTGTAATTTGTCATCATTGCAGGGACAATGTTTAATAAACGTCGGGGGTGATGTTGTCTCAGTCTCCTATTTCGGCAACGATCGTCAGCAAATCGCTTCGAATTGCTGACCCCAACCCCCACACTCTGCCCCGCCATAAATATAACATGTATATATTTTACTTGTGATATCAGTATTCTGATAATAAAATTATCAATAACTTCCTGAATTGTGTTATCCTTTTTTCTATTTTTGTTTGGCTATCACAAATTTAGACACCTTTTACTTAATCATTTTTAACGATTGGAAACATTTTGTCACAAATCAATTTTTATACACTTTTTTTTAAATTAAATTGAAATTGATATTTAATGATATGTTCAGTGATCTGAAAAATACTCACCTTGAATTTGTAAGGTTACATTTTGCAATGATATGTTGCGTAACTGTATTTCAAGGATAAAATTTTTCCTTGTGTGAACAAGAAAATTTGCGTCACGATTATTAGACATTTGTTTGAAACCGGATGATTTATTCAAATTAGAAAAATTTGATTTTCTTGTGGTTCATCGAATAAACTTTGAATGTGAGTCAGGTTTTGCAATATTCAACAAAATTGATTAATGCTTTCGATGATTTTTTTTTACAAATAAAAACTTTTGCAGATCTTTCTTTTTTGAAAAAAAAAAAAAAAAAAAAAACTGCAGAACTTTCTTTTACCGAAGAAAAATGTTACGGTTTTTGTTTTCAGCAGAAAATTTGTGGATAAAATTTTTGTACATTTGTATGCATTGAAGAAAAAAAGTGGAATTCGCCTGAAAATCAATTTCATTTCGAGCCTCTTCTATATGCAAATCAGTAAACAAAGTTTTCTCTGTTGTGTACAATCCGATGTGTACGATCGATTTACATCCTTGCATTATGTAATTTTAATCTGAGGATCGAATTGTGCAAACACAACTCTGGTGATTGTAACGATTAAAGTGCTATTATTCTTTGAGTAAATTTATATAAAGAACGTTTTCCTGCTAGTCATAAGTTTATAAGTTATGGAATATAAATTCTAACAGTTGTTGCAGTAACTCAGCGATGATGGATGTCTATTAAAACTCACCTATTCATCATCATAAATAGTCTTTAATGGGGTGTAAATTTCTCTTTTTTGTAATATAAAAAATTTTTCATTTTCAACAAATATTTATAAAAAATTTAAAACAATGTTTTAAGTCAAAAAGTATAAAAAAAAAAAAAAAAAAAAAAAATACTAATAACAACGTCATTTTATCGTTTTACTTCAAGTTTCTTTGATGTTTATATTTTATGTAATTTTTGTGTGTTTTTAAAGCTGTTATCTTCAAATTTTAGTCTCAAGAATAATGTATTGTTTAAAAACTTTTCCATTCGTAATTGGTGTAATTAAAACAAGCGGTACAATAAAACTTTGCCATAATTATCTTGTCAAAAAATCGTGATGGATTTTTAATTTGCGAGATTAAGACTTGCATATATTAACGAAACGATGACCTCGCAGTGGTCGCACTTCGTACGCAACTGGTCTTGCGGAAAACAATGATTCGTTAGCATACAGACGAAAATGATTTCACATTCATTAAGTATCCAATTACGCCTTTATCGCGTGCGTCAAAAAACGCATATCTGAAAGAGCTACACTACCGTGTAGCTACAAATTGAACCTCGAGAACTTTTTGAAAATTCTCTTAGTATATCTGAAAATGTTGAATCTTTCTTGCTTCGTTAGATTCGGAAGAACTTGGAACTTGTCTTTGAACTCGTCGTATTCACAAGCGTAAGTGTAACCTAACGTGAAATTTGCTCGATCTTTTAAATGCACCCAGGATATCTTACTAAGAATATCCTGGCAAATAATGTCGTTTGTATTAAATTGCCAGAAAGGATTATTTATCGTCACAAAGACAACCGAAAAACCGCTACTTGGTTCGTGAACCAACTTGAAGAGCAATTTTGGCACTTGGAGGTGAACTTGTTTGTTGCTAGTCGAGTTCACATTGTGTAGAAATACTTTGACCAGCTGTTTGCTTTTATCCCGAAGCTCGAGAATTCCAATTGTACCAGTCCAGGCATACACTTCTGTACCATTGACTGCTGCAAAATTTCGGACCGATGATTCGATTTCCTTCCAGTGTCCTCTGTTGATCGTTTTCCACATTGGAACTACGTTTGCAAAATAATTTGTAGCCGCCTGTTGGTTCATGTATAGAAAGTCTGCTTTTGGCACCAGGTGACCTCTTTCAAAATTTTGTTTCGCTGAAAATATTTGCATGGTGTATGTAAATTTCATTATTCTTCACTTATTCGTGTTTTTTTAATCTTTTTTGAGTTTCATTTCTCATTCACGAATCGAAAATAATCTTCTTCTACTATCTTCTATTTAAAATTATTTAAAAAATATAAGTATATGTACTAACTTGATAAATACTGTTGATCATCTCCAAATAGCTGTTTGAAGTAAGCTATCTGAGATTTTGTTAAATACGCCGAATTAATGTCCTGAGACGTCTCGACGTTGGAAAAGGCACAACTGTTTCTTTTCCAAAACTGTTTATGACTTATGCTTGGTACAATTTTCTCAAACGTGATGACAGGTTTGATCTCCTTTTGGTTGTAGCAGATATCCAAAACTTCCAAAAATGTTTCCTCGTTCACAGCATAACCGCTAACAAAGTGTCGATACGAGTTTCCCTTGCAGAAAGAAAAGTCTGGCTTCCGGAAACTCGCACAATTGCGTAACTCGGGTTTTGCAAATTTCTGACAGCGTACATTTTTGAAATCGAAGCTTTTATTTTGTACAGGACTCGGTACAGGATCAACATAACTGTAAAGGTCATTGTCTTCGCATGTGACGGTTAAGCTGCCAATGTCAAGGGTAGAATTTTTAATCACGAGATTGTTATTTTTACCGGGACAAGACATTACGAACGAATTATTTTTTTCAAAATTAAGAATTGACGAGTTGTCTTTTGGATAGATAAAATTTGTTTCATTGTAAAGAATCGGAGCGTAGTTGTTGAGATCATTTTTTATGTCCAGGTAACATTTAGAGTTAACTGAAAAAAAAAGTTTCAATTTCAAAAATGCGAAATAATAATTATTGTTTAAAACTTGAAATATTATGTTTATTTTCAACATCTTCATACATTCAACTTGGAGTAATTGCGTGGCGAATAAGATATATAGTTTGCCACACATCAATAAATTAAATCCATAAAGAGTACACATACATTTTAATGAAAAACGTTCGAAATTTCATAAATGAGGTCGTAGCTGTTAAAGATAAAGACCGAGCATAATACGTCAACCGATACACTGTACAACTGAATATTTGAAAACTCATAAGAACAGACGTTTTCATTGCTATTGATAAAAAGTACTTACTTGGAAAAATATTCAAGCCGAGAGTGAAGAAAAAAATTAAATAAAGAAAACTTGTTGGGTTCATAATAATTATATTTTTCTGATATCTTTCTTATGATATTGAAAATTTAAACGTGTTCGATGTGAACAAAGAATACGATTTTGATTCATATGTACAATTAATTTATATCTCAGTTTTATGATACTGTCATTAAAGGCATTATATGAAATCAATATTCAGACAAATTTCTTCATTGGTTATTATAAATCAAGATAATGTAATTAGTATGAGATTTTTGTTATTTTTGAATTTGGTGGGGGGGGGGGGATAATTGCAGATATTTCCTCCCAGTAGCACTGGTCAATATTACATAATTACATAATTACAACAGTATTATTATGAATACTAACAAAGGCCAATTTAAACAAAAATTTCGGCACTTTGACAAAAAAATTTTCAACCGCGTAGTTTGTTTTAGTACGTAGGCGTACCAAGTTGGCTTTGACTAAAAAATAAATCACCAAAGATAATTAGTATATAAGTGCCCATACAACCACTAGTTTTATAATGAATTAAAATAGAAGTCAAATTGAAGTCGTTAATTAAAACTATTTAAATAAAATTTAAATTAATTAAGATTTTTCTATTGTTAGAATAATGAAATGATTAAATAAAAGAAAAAGTACTTGAACATTTTCATAGTTCAAGATATATCATCTCACGTTAAAAATCAAGTTTTTAAAATTGACAAAAAATTTGAATATACTATTTTTGACAATCGAAAATACAATCTTGTACCTTGTATACAAGAAAATAATGGATCATTTACACATATTTTCCCCGTAATTAAGTTTTGATTGCTCTTTGTAAATTTTTTATTGTCCATTGCTGCTAATGATCGCCTCAAGCTTTCAGTTTGTCCTCTTATGTTTAATGTAAAAAAGTTAAAATATATCATTCTTTTAAAGGTCAATTAAGATATGCGCCTTGAGGTACCATAACTCTTAGTAACCGCATTTAAAGGGTGAATTTTATTGTTTACAACTTGATATCAAGTTTTTCAAGACATGTGTAAAGATTTTATTTTTTTATATAAAAGTAGGTAATCTTTTATATATTATTTAGCAAAACAAGTTCTCATATCTGGATGTTGAATAGTTGAAGGACAGATCGCACTTGAAAATAAAATAAGTTGTTATTTTGCAATAGTGTTAAGAGGTGAATAAATGGCAGGTTCAAATTGAACGCTGAGCTTGTACGCTAGATCCTAGAGTGATTGATGTGTCGCGACAATTATTGCCGACTGCGCACTTGTTTGTGCATTCGAAGCAGTCGCCATGTTAATGGCAAATCAACTGCGTGTCTTCGTGCCAAACACCCTCGCGACTGTTTTTTCCATTCTTTGCGTCTTTCCATCTCTTCAACGTATCAAATTTTCCAACTCAGGATTAAGCCAATTAAATCTCTCTGGATCTTACGTGTTCTGCATAAACTCCAAAACAATTGATTTTATCGTTGCAATAATGACTTAAATGGTAAATAGTTTTTTATACAAATTTATCCGTATATTCCAATAAAAAGTATTAGTATTTGTTGATGATATAGTTATGTCATATTATATGAAAAAACGAAATTATTTTTATCGCTTTAAAGTCATTTTGAATTTCCAAAAAAGATAATAAAAAAACGTACATGCGTATTTATAATCCTGTTTAATCAATTTTTTTAATATAAAAATTGTTTTTAATAGTAATGTTTTTAATATATTAAAAAAGTTGAAAATTCTGAACATTTTCTCTTTTTCTCGGTCAATTTCAGATGCAAAAAACGTAAAAATTCTCCTTATATAATTAAATGACATAGAAAAACGATCCACTATCGTTCAACTAGACGAGATTATACATTGTTGGTCAAATTTTGGTATGTTATAATACAAATTGGTCGTACAAAAAGTTTACAACTTCGCAAAAGGTAAAAATTTGAGATTCAATATATATTCTGTCCTTTCAAACAAATAGGTCAAGAATCACTTGTAAATTTGATACGTTGAGGCAGTGGAGTTCTCGAACAAGCAAATATGTTAGAAAGCGAAATATACCAGAAGGAATTTCAATTAGATCTACTTTTATCAAATCGAACGCACCCGATAATGTCAGCTGCGACCAATTCTTATTCCCCCGGGTAACCTATTTATTACTGTGGATAACGCTGGAGTTGTTGCTAGGGTTGGAGTCAAACAAAAATAATTTTACACCTCATTTTTATATACATATATTTATAATAAAGGAATTAATAAATAAATAGATAGTTGCATATATACATATATGTGATTCATCCAACACGCAGATAAAATTGATATCGAGGTTTTAACATTTTTCTCACGTGGGTACAACACGATAACAAGATTATCATAAAATAACCTGCACAATTGAACGTTAAAACATTAATTCAGCATTTTTTTTTTCGGCTGATTACAAATTTATGCGCAAACCAAACACGATTAGCTTGTGAGATCAAAATTTATCATCGTTATACTGTGTATTTTTAAGTGCACCGGTACTATCCAACGCCGTTTATCAACCTTTAATCTCACCTGATTATCAACGTAACCTTACTATTGTCAGTCTGAAATTCAATCCGCAGAAAACAGAAAAATTAGTTGAAAGAATTTTGATTGACATCGTCAAGGGTTGGATCTTTTTTTTTTCTTTTTTGTTTGTTCTTAAAGTTTACAAAGCTCGCAATTCGAGAAGTTGGAAAAGAAATAAAATTAGAGGGAAAAGTATCCTTAAGTTCTCATCGCATAATCGGGGATACGAAGTAGGTCAACAGCAACGGGGAATGTTTGTAGGAATCTTTGGTTATTAAATGTTAACATTATGAGATTAAGATGAAATTAAGATTCTTCTTCTGATTTTGGGTTGTAAAAATGCTGCTAAAAGGATTCCATTTAGTATTGGGTTTTAAGCATTTCCATAAATCAGTCGTTTGTTGACATTTCGCCATTGGATTGTTGAAAACTGATCTTACTTGTTCCCGTCGATGTAGACACTGTACTGGTATAAGCAAGGTTTATACGTTTAGTGTCGAAAGTCGAAAACTTAAACTCAAACTTATGAAACTTTGCGGATCCTCAAAAATAAACTTAAATTCGACTGAATGGAACCAATGATGAATTTTATATTGAATAAAAAGTCTTGTTCTTCTCCTCGAATACGAATCTATGGTATTGATTGTGACAATTTTTTTTCGCATGAAGAAAAACTACTTGTTGATCTCTCACTAGGATGTGATTAACGCCGCTTGCCGAATCGCAGAAACACATGCTCCTTATCGAGTTGCCGCTTCACGGGACTGTCAGCCAGGAGCAAGTTACCACGCAGGACTGGAACTAAAATTTACAATCTTATCGTACTGCTATAGTTTATGTTTTGGATCAAAATAAAATTGGACAGTTGAAAATAAATAACCGCAGACAGTTTTTTCTTATTCATCTCAATATCATCATATTAAAGAAAAGCTTGTAAAACATCGTAAAAACTCAGGTACCTTTTCCATTATTACGTTTTGCAGGAAAAGACAAAAACAAGACAAGTGATGTATTTGTAAGCAAAAAACAAATATTAACAAGTTATGATATTTTTTATACAAGATTTTATAAAAAAGTAATGAAAAAGAAGACAGATGTGTTTGCATTTTGATTGATTGACGTATTCCCAGTAAAATTCTAAGTACCTCATGAGGAAAATATTTAAAAAGGTTGTTTTTTTATGTTTCCATTTTCAATACTTCAATAAAATGATAACTATATTGGAGCTGATTTATGTATAGCTTCAAGAATATTAGTTTAATCATTGAAACTCATGCAACGGCACCATTACTTGTAATTCCGCTTCAGCGAGGGATACTTTTTGCGATCAGTTTAATCAGATAGAGAGTATCGGATCATTAAACTCGTTCTAAACAAAAAAAAACTAAATCAAAGTTTCAAGTCATTTCTACAGTTTTATCCAAAATATTTACACGTTCCCACGCCTTGCATGAGATTATTTTAATAAAAAAATTTTTTATTTTGTTAACAACATTTTTTATTGGTGGAGACGTTATTGACATAATGTTATTTTAATTACTCCATTTGACAAGTCAGAGAGGCCAAAAAAAGAAAACGAAAACGAAATCGCCGCAGAGATTTTTCAATCGGTTTTTTAACATGAAAAGTTGGGTCTTGAAGTAATTATGAAAAGTGTGCCAGTATAAAAAAAAAAAGTTCGAGAGCGTGACATAAAAGTGTTTAAAAAAAAAAAAAAGTTTTAAAATGTTGGAGGGCAATCAGAGCCATCTTGGGAAACCAATTTCCTTATTCTCCTAATTTCGAGGCACACATTTGTCAATGTGCGATGGGAACAACTAACAAAGTTCAACCGCAATCTCCGGATGAAAATTCGCGTAGGTTCGTGTGTATTACAATATCCCGTAGTCTTTCGGTTAATGAATAACCAAGTTCCATCACCGTGTAATTACCGAATTATTTTTAGAACCTATATTCGTTGTCGTCAAATGACCGTGACTGTCTTTTCGTAAGTTATGGAACCTTGTTTTTAAACAAGGTTAATATCAAACAATATCATAAACTTTTTCAATTTTTGTATTAAAATTTTATCATCGGATTAAGTTTTATGTTGCGAAATATTTGGCTAAAATAAAAAAAAAAACATCAAAACGAAACGAAAAAATTAAATTTTTATTAACTTGAAGAAAAAAAATGATATTTCGTTCCAACTATAGTGGCCGTTGTAATAGACAGTACAAAATCACATTTTTCACATATTTCATGTTTTAAATTTTTATGTTAGTCTTCATTAAAAGTTTGCAATAAAATGTGAACGGAGAAACAAAATTCGTGTTACAGTAATGGACGTTTGTAAGACTGAAAATGAAAAAAACTGATGGTTTTTATATGACTATCTTTTTTCAATCATAATCAATGAATGATTAAACAATCATCTGACGTGCACTTTTTGTCAAAGAAGAATGAAATTGTTTGCAATTTGTTTAATATATAATGGTTTAAAACAATATGCTATGCTTATTACCATTGTTATCGATGTAATGTTCCATGACTGATCCCAGTTCGTAGAGCGTTGATAGAGTGTCACATACTTTGCGGATCCTTGGCGGGATATTGTCCGCGAAGCCTGGGTTGCATTGCGCTGGTGGCATCGCGAATATTTGGCACATCAGTAACGACGCAATTATACAAAAGACGATGACAAAATCAAACGTCAGATGCTTCATCTCTGAAAATCACAATTGGACCAGTGAATTCAAACATTTGTTTCAGCTCTCAATTTGTTCGTTTTTCAGTTTTACGTCAACTAATTTTGTTGTCCTGTCAAACAAATATTTGTTTCACATCCCCGTGACCCTTATTTTGTTTTATTAATCATTTCAAACGCAAACGTATATTGTCCCGTTATATGACACATATTTTACTTTCATACAAAACTCAAAGAGATGTATCAATTTTTCTGTTCTAATTTGAATCTATGATAAATTTCATTCCCATTCTGCAACCAAAACACATGTGACAATTCGGGATGATGTTTCCTTTGTTCTTTTGTTTCTGTCTCTCAACGATCTCAAGATCTGAGTAATAATGCAAAACCAAATAAATCTCGATTTGAAGAAAGTTGCAGTACGAGGAAAGCTTAATATTTGGGGTCACTTATTGTTCTAAGAAAGTGAAGTGGCCACGCGAAACCACGATAAATATCTGTTAGCTCACTTGGTCACCAAATTTCCGTTACTTTTTCGTCAAACAACAAAATCCATCAGCATTTTCGTACACCGACAAATTCAAAATAATTGCCTTCTGAAGTTATCCCAAACAATTATAGATGTTGCGCCTTTAATCTTAATTTCTCCTCTTCCGGTAGTTTTAATGAATATAAATTCATTTTGAAAAAAAAAGACTAATTTTTATCGCCATTTTCTATGAGAAGTATAGAATTTATATTGGATTTCGATTTCGAATTTATATTTACTTCCGAACGTGTAGGTGTACTCGAATGTCAAACGAAAGAATCCAGTACAACGTTACTGGACACTTATGTTTTTTTCATTTTCAATTGTTTGGAACATTCAAATAAATTTTGGCAAACAGTTTTTTCTATGAATTTATTTAATCAAGTAATCATCATGTAATACTAATAAAAAAGTGATAATAATTATATAATACCATCTTGGAGATAATTTTGAGAATTCAACATTTTTAAGACTCGTTAAGAAACGGTGCCTTTGTTAGACTCATCGATATAACGAATCAGATGAATTTTACTAACTTCATTTCATGCTATAATTCTCCCTCCGTGATTTGTTCTACTTCATTTTGCTTATAATCCATTCCACCCCACAATAAAGCGCAACTTATTAATACATGATAATTTGATCCCAAACTTAATTTTGCCTTTGTGAATTAGAACTTCAGTCCAAACAAAAAACTTTCATCATGATCAACAATAAGTCTCCGCATTCATTCGACATCCTTCAATGCAATTTTTTTCGTACAAATTTTATCGTTAACTTATTTAAAAAGCCAAAAGAATAACTTGGCTTACATTTGTTTATATCAATTTTTACAAGTTTTTAATTTATATTTTAATATTTACATGTTGGTATTTTTCTTTTTTTTTTTTAATTTTCTTTTGCACACCGTAGACCGGATAATATTTTTGGTCCAAATTGAGATTATCAGATTAGTTTGATAAGTAGAAAAGCTGAAAAATTAATATAAAATTTAATAAAAATTAATGCGTGTGACATGAGAAAGATGAGGAATCATTAATTGTAAGCTGCGGTTTCATTAATAAGCGGAGCAGCTGTTTGGTATGCTCACACAAAACTGAAGCGCAATCACGTTAAAATAATAAAACGACGTTAAAAGAGCTAACGACCATGCACTTCAGACGCAAACATTTTCAATTACTTCTTCCTAGCCTCTTTTAAGAAGCTTGAATGCCACTGCATTCTTTTATACTATAATATAGGATTTTTTTCATTTTATCGTAAAGTCACTTTGATCCAAACATTGACGTCAAATGTTATGTCCTTTTCCCGTTTTTTTTTTTTTTTGTCACATGATTTTAAAAGAAATAAAAAACATAATTAATAATTATAGTTTAATGCAACAGCCAGTGATAAAATCAAAAGAGAAATTGTTGAAAATTACCTCACTTTTGCAATGTTTTTTTTTTGGCAGGTAAATCCGAATGAAATATGAAAACGCTTTATTGTATATAAATTCACGGTTTGAAAAAGAAATTCACATTCAACTGATCCGCTTTACATCAAAGATTAGAAAAAGTTATTTGCATGCGATATTATAGCAAAACGTAAGAAGAATTTCTGTAATATTTATTATTATTACATAAAAAAAAAATTAAATAAATAAGTTACAGTATTTAAGTTAAGTTTAGTATTATTATTATTGCGATATATTTCGATACTGGTTTTTTGTATGTATCGTTTTGAATATATATGAGATTCTAACTGAATTTGAAAACAATTGTTATTCATAATGCAGCCCTACTCGCACCATACATATTTGCCACAAAGATGAAAATTTACGCTTGTCGTATTGCGCCGCGTGCTATCAATTTCTTTTCTCATATTTCTATTTTGCGATTTACGCGATGCCAAAAAGAATAATAAGGACGATTTCTTCGAAATACTTCCCTCCACACCTGTTGCCGCTTGAGATAAAAAGTGTTCTTGAACTGCTTTTGTTTATTCAAGCATTTTATTTTTCGAAATCCAATTATAAGCAAAATATAAACAACTGAAAAAAAACTTTTCAGTTGTTAAAAAATAATTTTTAGTTGTTTAAAAAACAACTTTCAGTTGACGCTCGAAAAATAAAATATGCTTTAAGTTGTTTGACTTCAATTAAGTTTAATAAAGAAATTGTATAATAAATGAGAAGCCATAGAATTGAAAAACATTGAAAAATCATTTCCCCGTTTTTATAAAAATAATAACTGATAAGTTGTACAAAATTTAATTTTAATAAATTCATTTATTCTTTTCTTAGGTTATACACCTACCTGCAACGAAAAAACGTACGTAAGTAAAACTTTTTTTCATCGGAATTGAAACAACATTTTTTATATTTGTTTACATTTATTTATTATTTTTTAAACATAACACTCATAAAATAAATTTATTCCAAGTGAAAAATAATTTTATGGCTTCCATTGCGGCAGCTCTTACGAAGCAGTGTAAAAAAAATCCGTTTTGCGCGGACAATGAATGACGTCAGGAAAATCGGCCGAAATTACAAAGTCCAACGTATTTCATTGATTATAAGAGAAACTAATATTTGATCAATGGATTTAAAAAATAAAACAATTATCAACAAAATGGCAGACGTGTACGATTTAAGAACATTTTTTTTGCTTGTATAATCCTCCTTTAATTAGCTGTTAAATAAATTTTTAAAGATCTCCCTGGCGTTAAATTTTTTTTCCAAGTTGTGATTTCTTTTTGTAGGATTAGGCGGAATAAAAATGATGAAAATCGTGTAAAAATAATCAGTCTTTATAATTAAACAGTTGTTTCTAGATAGATCTCGATTTTATTTAACATGCGCACAATAACGACTTGAGATGTTTATTTATATATTGAACCAATAGAAACTTGTTTATTGTTGCTTTTTTATGAAATACATCAAGTCGATCAATTTTAGCCCGCCTGACCTTAGGTACGTATAACCCCTTAAAAAATGAAGAATGTGAAAAGTTTTCAGGAGTCTCATTTACACAAATCCGGTTGAATATATAATATATATTATATGTATATATATTTTTCTATAAAAGTAAAATATTTGACGCGCGCAATAATATTGGTTTGGAATCTCAGGCGATGATCAATGGGGCTATTGAAAGATATTCTAATAAAACTGTTAGTACAAATACTTATCAATTTATATCTATCTTTCATGGTGATACATCAATTTTTTTTATAGCTATTTGACAAGATCGAGTTTTCATATGTATTTATTATACATTAATTATTATTAATTATTTTGCACCTCTTTTATATCGTGGAAATAAATAAAATTGATTGCAAAAAAAAAGTCTGATGCAAAATACGGTCTTTGTTATTTTAAAAAATCATCATCCAAAATGTCAATTTTTATTTGTTTTATTTGAAAAAATTATTTATTGATTTTCATATCGTCAATAATTTTCCTGATGATAAAGCTGCGATACAAATGAACTTTATTTTATTAACGTTCCTTAATTAACAGAGTTCACATTGCGAAAAACGAATCAGCGAGATATTTTTAGTTTGGTTCATTTTGTTAAAGTTGATTTAACTTTATTTATTTATGATTTATTTTGGTATGACATATCTAAGTGTACAAAAGTTGAACAATTCGTAAAAAAATAAAATGTTATCCGACAGATTATGTTTATTATTATTTTTTGTTTATCTTATTGTTAAATTCGAATCACGAAAATAAGTCGGGTGTGACTATTTCTTTACAGGAGAGATTAAGTAGTATGAATCAACGTTCAATCCGACTTCAGTACTATCAGCTTCACATCTAAGGTATGACACTTTTGAAAGCGACTCGTTCAAGTCACTCGCATGAAAATACATTTTCACGTACACCAACGTTTTATAAAGTTGTTCTACTACTTTTCTCAACCACAAAAAAGTTATTCTTATACTAACCCATAACACAGAGAGAAATCTGTTACAAAAATCGTATGTCAAATTCATCGTATGTCAAGTTCATACGATTTTTGGTTATGATGATGCGATCGAATTTCAAATGTCATTTGGAGTGAAAATCACTCGTATCGATTTAATATCAATCAATTTGACATACTATTTTTCTATTTTTGATTTTTGTAACAGATGCGGCTTCTCTGTGCAGCTTTTCTAAAAAAAAATAAAAATAAATTGAATTATTCGTAATAAAATTAATGAAAACAAAAACAAATTTTTTTGAAAAAAAATTAAAAACGTGAACAAAATGTATGTTGTAATGTGAACCATGATTAAAAATATTAAAAATTGTTGAAACTGACCTGAAGTTTAACTGGAGAAAAAAATGGAAATAAGCGTAACTGTTGAGAATTCGCAGAGATGTATAATATCTGAAGAGGAAAATTCACTTGTGACGTAGTGGTGGTTGAACCAAGTATCGGCGGTACAGTGGTGAAACGCGTGAGCCATCAGCCCTTAAATATCATGGTTGAATATCTGCCATGCGCGTCATGGGAAAACGAAAGGCATTTACTATTTACACGTTTTTTTCTCCCTTTCGCCTTTCTTGTGCTCAATCCTGTAACTTTGATCACGAATTTTTGATCAGGCGACTTATTCCGACGTCACATTGAATCTGTGTGCTAACATCAACTGAACAACTTTCCAACTCATGTGTGTCTTTCTACGAATTCTCCGTATATTTTATGATTAAGAGGGAACAAAATAAAGATAATTTTTTGGCCAAATTCTACTCTGATTAAATAATTAGCTTTCAATTTTTTAGGTTTCAATCTTTTATTTTTCTATTTAATTTAATTTTTTCATCATCAAAACTACTAAATCGAATCAATCGATCATTGCAATTTTAAAACATTTTACACGAATGTGAATAATGAAACAATCATTAACTAAAATGTTCTTCGTTAGTCATGAAAAATTTAAATAACGCGTGGTAATATCCAGCAAAAGTGTTTAAATTTTACTTGGAAATATAATATATCAACCAAACTATCAGAAAACATTAAAATAACTGTCAAAAGTAAACGCAACGTTGCGTCAGAACAATGAATATATTAAAACAGAATGAAAAAAAAAGTAAAACAAAAAATATTTGCGAAAATAATTCAAATCGTGGAGACGAAGACTCATGCATATCAATGGAACACATCATCATGTCAGCTGTGCTTTCCGCCGGAAATCGACTGACACTTTGAGTAATTAGTTCGCGGACAAATAAAGTGAGTATTGTATTCTTCGCTTTTTCTGTTTCGTGACGAATTGTATTGAACATGCATGCATGCCATCTTTATTCATGAATTGATTATGACACCTAATCGAATCATATTTAGAATCACAACACCTGAATAATTGAAAAAATTTATTCAACATTTATAACAAAATCTTTATTCTGCACCCACCACATTTTCAATGAATTGGATTCTGAAACTTCTTTATTCTTACATTTTCAATTATTTTAAAAAATTTCAGAACAAATACATGAGATTGAAAATTTAACTGAACCTACATTGTTGACATTTGTCAAGTTTGCGGTTTCCTTTGCGTAACATTTATATATTCATTTTTCCGCTCTGTCTGCCGTGAAAAATTACAAAAAATGTTCAGCAAAATTCAACCAAGGGTCAACTTTTAAATAATTATAAAAAATGCCACAAATGCTATGTGAAAATGATTTAAAATTTGAGAGAAATCCGTTGTTACCGCAAAAAATATAAAAAATTTATGATAAGTCGAATTTGAATAGTGATAATTGTATTGCAAGTTTGTGCAAGTTAATAAATTCAAAACTGATAATTTAGGACTGTGATGGGACACAAAATACATATCTGCTTATAGTTTTTTCTATTTTTAACATACCCGGAATAAATTTATATGATAATATTAGACTTCTGAATTCGTGAAGAACAAACCTCGTATTTTAAATTTGTAGATAAAGATTTATTTTTCAGCAGTAAAACAAAAACTCGAAAAAGAATAAATGTTAGAATGTACTTTCAGGTCAAAAGTGGCGTATTTGCTTTTGAATATTTTAATTAAAAAAGTGTTATTACCTTCAATAATTTTTTCCATACTTTAATATTGAAATCTTTTTAATATCATGATAGTATTCAACTAAATTCATATAATAGCATGCCTCACTGTCTACCTCTTAAATTAATTATATGAATTTATTTTATATATTATATACTTCTTTAACCTTCCAATTTATGAATTATAAAAAAGCTTATACTAATAGAAAATCACTCGATTTTTTTCATTCTCTTTTGCATATTTTTATTTTTATTTTTTATTTATTTATTTATTTATTTTTGCCATTGTTATTAATGTTTTATATCCTCAGTAGTACAACGGTTAGTATCTCCGTCCGTAATTTAGTTTTCTTTGAAACTAATCATTTTTTTGGGGTTTTTATTTATTATCTGCATATTGTAGCTTAACAATTTGTTCTGGAAGCTTCCCCTTCTTCTTCAATATGGCTATTTTTTTTATGAAGACAAAAATGTCACGTGACCGACTACACATTCACAGATTGTTCGTTCTAGCGATCTGATTGGTTGAGCTCACACGCACGCTGTTTTGTGCGCTGCTCCAGAACTAAAGTGTTAATTGTATTTTGAATAAAAAAATGTACTTTGTTGAAATCATCC
This sequence comes from Trissolcus japonicus, assembly GCA_030522925.1. Lineage (NCBI taxonomy): Eukaryota > Metazoa > Arthropoda > Insecta > Hymenoptera > Scelionidae > Trissolcus > Trissolcus japonicus. The sequence continues at coordinate 2,508 of JAPYZS010000672.1, read as the reverse complement.
TGAAACTTGAAAATCCTTCCTTGATTCGAACTCGAATCGTGGTATCCTAAAATGAAAGAAAACGTTAATAATACTTGAGTTGATTGAACAAATACGTCCAAGAAAGATACTTAAAAATACAATGGTTGACCCTCGAGTCAAGGGTTAGCCAGTCAACGATTATTTAACATATTGTAAGTTGGCATTAGTGAGCGGTGCCCTAGGCTCTTCAGTTTTCAGCTAATGGTTCAACGGGCGACACTTATTACGCTTTGAAAAATAAAAACTTTCATCTTGCAGTCATGCCCAACTGAGTGCCCAATTTGTCTAATCTCTGCATTTCTGAAAACGTCTACAACAAATTTCGTTCAAATTCAACTGTTGTTACCTGCAAAAATAATGATAGCAGTGAGTCGATAACAAGTACGATATAATTGTGCCGGCAAAAGCGCTGTGCGTCAAGTGTGAGTGAACGTACAAAAAGGAAAACGGTCGCAACACTTGCAACTATTCGAACGCCAAGCAGTGGATGGACCCATCCGTTTGGACGCGACGCCGGCAACGTTATTTTTCAAATTGATTTTGAAAACGCAACATGTTGCAACAAGTTAACGCGGATTACCTAGACACCGAAGACAACGCCAAGGATACCAATTTTGAATCCAGAGTTACCAGGTCCAGATTGCCTAGAAAAACTGACGGATCCGCAGGTGATAAACGCCAAACAAAATATATAATTAACTAAATTATTGCGCGCATCATATTGTCTGTCATTTTTATAATTTTAATATTAATTAGTAAGTTAGTTAATTCAATTGTTCATGGCAAAACCATACAATCAACAATTTCGTACATAAATAAAAATTGGAGAAAAACTATACACGTATAAAAAATAATTAAGTACAAGCACAAGGAATAAAAATAACGGAGTTGTTATATACAATATATAATAGATGTATAAATACGACAGAAGAAGAAATATTACATACGCACATGGTTTTAACCCTTTTGGTTTTATAGCACCAAAAAAGCGAAATGTAGCAACAAAATTTTTTCAATTTTTTAATGATTTTCGGAAAAAATCCAATCGATTAAGGTAAGTATATGAGTATATAAAACAATCAACCTAATGATAAAAAACGTAAAAAGTCTAAAAATTGTCAATGTATCAACTATAATAAAACAGGGGCTTAAGGGTTAACAATTTTGTCCTTATCGGCTGTCTATATTCAGTAAAAAGACGATTGGCGAGTCATTAGATGGAAAATTTGAAAACAAATTATGCAAGTAAGAGCAGGCCGTAAAACAATGTACAATAAAATCTGGAGAAGGTACAGAAATCGCTGAATTTCAATATGAAAATAGGTTTTAAAGGGAATACAAGTTGTAAATTGAATAATAGAATTTTCATATGAGTAATTTACATTGCAAAGATAAATTTTTTTCAAGTCCGTTTAAAGTTCAAATGGTTCTAATTAATCCACGTATCGCTTTACATTACAATATTTTACCGTTCACGAATTTTTCAAGCAGCCATTATTTGTTCGAACAAAATTGAACATTTTGTAGTTTAAAAACAAAATATAAGAAAACGTATAACATGACAGAAAACATTTCTGCATATTCGTTTGGCAATGAAATACAAAATTGATTAAAGAAACCCCATTGGCCTTATAACTTTTCTGTTTTCAATTGATTTTTCTTTTGTTTGAAAGTAAATGAAAAGAACAAAATATATAAAAATGTGGTGATTAAACAAGGTGACAAATCATCTGCAAAACGCCCGACCGTCCACTGCATATATTTGTAAATTTTTGCATCGAATTGTTGAATCATCAAAGTCGGACATATTTTTTTCGTGGTTACATAAAAAATAATTCCTCCATAGATATCGAAACAATTATAAATTTAACTTGATAAAACATCATCATTCTTCAAAACATTAATGTCGTCTATAATGTTGTTATTATTATTATTTTTTTTTTTTTTATTATCATTATGAGAAACAAAGAAACAATTATATAATTGTGTTATATCATTTTATCATTTTTTAGTATTAAAAAAAATATATATTTACAGAATATATTCTGAGTCAAAACCGATATCGAAGTGCTGCATACGAAGACGCATTCCGTAGATCGATAGAAAATCCAGAAGAATTTTGGGCGGAAGTTGGACAGTGTGTCGAGTGGTCGAAATCATGGGACAAGGTTTTAGATGACTCAAACTCACCTTTCACGAAATGGTAACGCATTTTTGAGGATAATTACCCGAGTTTTTACGTTTTAACATTTTTCGATCATTCGTTTATTTATTTTATACTTGGTCAGAGACACTACTGTGTCGTCTGATTAAGAAATAAATGAATATAAAAATAGACCTAAACGAAGGGTTAGTTAATGATGAGAAACTATTAATCATACGAGTCGTTAAGCGTTAATTCATCACATAACTATTTGAACAAAAACTAAAAAACTTTCATTTTTACAACACAAATTCAATTAGAGAGTAGATCTAAACAAAAATAAA
>JAPYZS010000670.1:0-35022 GCA_030522925.1 Trissolcus japonicus | reverse complement strand
CGCTATGTGCTCCTTAAGGAGCGACTGTGTTTCGTCTATATGTATATATGTATATTTGTAATATGTCTGTGTGTTATGTAATGTATAATCATGTAGTAACTGAAACCTGTCAAATAAAATATATATCAAACTTCCACAACACGCCCAAATAAATTTAATAAAACATTCATTTTGGCTTAATTCTAACCTACGTTTTTGTACAAAACAACACCATAGGTTTGTTTATGTTTTGATTGTCATAAAAGTGTATTGTTTTTAAAAATATAAAAAATAATATAATTCCAATTTCAGAATCCGAGGATTAATTCGGGACCGAATCCTGGGCCTAATTCCAAAATGAGATTTCCCAGAAATTTATGAGAGAGGAAAAATGCCATCACAGGATCAGATTTTTGATAAGGAAGAAAGCTATGCGTTAATGAGCATACTGAAAAGGACAACTTGGAGGTACGACTTTTTGCGCACCGATAAAGTTGTAATTAAACGATAAAAAGTGCTCGGAGTGTTTCATTAAGGTCCGACCTGGCCGCTTTATCTCGACTCTACATTCAGTTGCTAGATAAGGCGGCACTAGCACACTCTGTCCGACGCCGAGATGACACCGGTAGCTTTTGCCTCCTAACGTTTCTCTAAAAACTCGATTACTATCCATGAAATTCGCCTCTTATCCTACGAGAATTAATAGCTTCGCCTGGTCCAAATGCAGGTCCAGATACAATTCAAGAGCAACCCGGCGTTTGCGATAACTCACAAAATATGTGATCCAAAAAGTAGTCAAACGTCAAGGTAGGTTCAAAATGATCCATTTCCCACTCCCATTTTAGCTCAACTGAATCAAACAAATTGATGTTTCCCTTTTTTTATGATTGTTGAATAATTTTTTTGTTTCAGGTTTACGAAACAGGAAAAACCAAAAAAGAACATAAGGAACAAGGTGGAATATTGTAGGGAAGCGGTTGCGCAACGGCCGACATTTCGCCACATTCAAAATTAGACATCGAACCGTCCGAAAAATGAAACCAATCGTGAATTAATAATAGCATCGCATGTGTCGCCCAGATATATTTAATTGTCGTCACAGCGACAGGTCCGTTTCTCATGGCCGGTGGTTTTTATCGTCGCACGACGCGCAATCATTCATCCACGCGTTACAATACTCATACTTTAGAATTGAACACTCGCACGTTTATATTTTCATGTCGAAAACATTCAACGCAACGAATTTGTCAAGATGTAAATAGTCCTGGGGGGGGGGGGGCTATTTGAGTTTTTACATAATAACTTTACTTGTTTGTTTTTCACACACAATTTTTTGCGATGTAAATTTTTAAGCACGATTACAATTTATGAAGTCGTAAGGAGTTAAAAAAGAGATTACCGTTGTTGGCATGTATCGTGCTTATGTACGATTACGCTTCAAAGCATTGATTACACGCCGGTGGTTCGTGTATCAAACTTGATTCAACATGAAGATCCAAACGATGTAAAACACGCGAATGGTCCGTCGTATAACAAAGCTTGAATGCCCTTTTGATTTTTTAAAGGTACATTTATTTTTTGACTGATGTACTACAACCTTCAAATGGATTGCGAAAAAGAAAATGTAAAATATAAAGCAACTGCTGCAAATTGCAATTTCCGTCCGACAACAAATTCTGAAAAAAATATAAAAAAATTGATATACAAATATAAAATCTAGAATGCAAAACAAAGCTTGCATAAAAATCTAAAGTTTTTACGTGTTATTAAAAACAACTGTGTAAAAGCAGTTTCAATTTCACGGTGGTGTTTTTTTTTTGTTTCAGGGATGAGGCTTTGACTTTGAAGGCATTTTTCAGCAAATTCGTATTGCTTATTTTGTGCCGCCATTTCCGGATGCTCCTTGTTGCTTATCCTGCGGAAAATCCTGGCAAAGTGGTAGGTTTCCGGCTGTGTTTTCTCATGGACACGGGGCTTACGTAACAAAAGGATGACTTTTATCCGCGGAACGCAATGCACTTTGTCACTTTGCAGTGTAACTCGAGCGCGTTTGTCGATGAAAGATTGCGAAACTTGGGCAGCGAATGCACGCAGCGACGAAACGGACCGAATATTAATCTATCCGCGGCAAAATATTGACGGTATTTGTTTCATTTTATGCGGACAACTTTCGCAAATGTTGCTGAATTATTATCAGATGTTTTTCGCCGAAACATTCAAGATTCCAGTCAAGAGTGAGGGAGAGAGAATGGAGGGGAGGGAGATCCCATTTTTAGAAAAGCCCAAGCTGCAAAACAACAACTTTAATAAATTGTGAAATTCTCAGAAACGATGCCACTAATCATTTTGGCTAAGAAAGTTGGTTGCATTACGATAATGCATCCTTCGAATCATCTTAAGAATGAAACAGTTGCAGATCCGCCGGATCACATTTTTTATCTGCCTCAGTTTTATGATAGAAAAAAAAATTTAATTTTTTTTTCTGTTAACGAAATAACATAATTGTCATTTGAGTATTGGGGGGGGGGGGGGGGGGGGTGGGGGGGGGGTTTTATAGGATGAATGTTGACTTTCGAGTGTGGAAGATATTATGATATTAAGAGTTATTGCCAGCATATGCTACTTATATCCAAGACTATAGCAGCGTCATCGTGCAAGTGGCAATAATGCGCCCGGGCGAGAATTATCATCGCACAGATAACGACCCCCTCGTAATATCCCTCTCTTTTTCTCTCTCTCTTTTTTCAACGTAATCTTGTCAGAAACTTTTAATTACACCTGGTAACATTTGAACTCTGAGTTGCGCGGCTGGAAAAAAATTCTGATTAGTTGAAAAGTATTCTTCTTTTTTTGAAGAAATTATGCATCCCAAACACAATTCAAAGGAATTTTGCAAATTTTGATTGCACCTATTTTGAATGCATTGTTGAAACATTCCGCCGATTATGAAGCATCTCGCAACAAGTAGACGATGCATAGCGAGCAGCTCCTGCGAACTTAAAAAGCGCCCTCGCGCTGGCAAATAATTTTGCTTCATCTAATGGACGTGACTTTTGTAATGCAACAGCCATTATTCGATGTAAAAGTACGCTTCTATGAAGCGCTTTTCCCTTTATCGATCGTTCGGTAAAGCGCAAACGTACCTCCAGTACGACGTAAAGATATCACTATCTTTTTTCCTCCTTTTTTGTAATGTCAACTTGAGACTCTGCAAAAATGGGAGGAAAAGGTTCAAGACAATTGTTCGTAACTTGATATCATAAAAAACAGTCCGTGCTTTCTTTTTTTGTTTTTTTCTAAACCAGAGTGCGTTTGAATTATTTGTTTCAAACGCAAATAATTCAACTAATGTCCAACACTGAGATTGGCTGTATTTTATGACAATATTATATGAAAAATTGGACAAATTGCCAATTAAGTTTAAAACATTTGGAAAACAAAGATGAAAAAAGTTGTCAAATTTGAACTGGGTTTGATGGTTTTAATGGCTGGTTTGATGGCTACCGCAAATAATCAAACTAATGCCCAACACTGATATTGACTATATTGAAAAATTGAAATAGAAAATTAAGTTAAAAACATATTTGGAAAACAAAGATGAAAAAAGTTGTAATATTTGAACTGGGTTTGATAGTTTTGGCTAATTGGAAAGTTTTTGTTTTGTTTGACAGAATCAAACATACAATAAAAAAAAGTTAATCTAACATAGGAACATGACTGGGAATAATAAATGGAGTAAAATTTGAAAAAAATTTTTGTTCCCTTGAAACTACTCCGCGCTGGAGCAGAAATAACAGAGTTTATTATTGTAACTCCGAATTGTAATTCAATCTAAACAATTTGGAGTGTTTAACAATTTGGTCAGTTCATAAATTGGGTTGATTGTGTTCGTATATAAAAATTATAATATTTTAGTAGCAATTAAATTCCGTTAAATCATGTTTCGTTTGGTTACTGTTACTTAGCAAAAAAATGGGATTAATTTTGTTCACTTCCAACTTTACAATTGCAATTCTTTTTTTCTCTCTCTCGTTCAATTAGATTTATTATGCCAGACTTATACAATCAATTGGATTTAACTGTATCAAATCGAATATAAAATGTCAATATGGTTGCAATAATTTTTAACATTTATTAACATTTTTGTTGGTTGTTTGTTATTAATATTATTGATCAATAGTTTTCAGGTACAATTTGAAAACAGGAGCGAGGAGACGCGCGTCAAATGTTGAACCACTGATCTCTCCTGAACATCGCGGGATTTTTAATAATCGACCGCCGGTGGTATTCGAGGTGTAACGGAATCCAACGTATGTGGCACGTACATGGCCCTGTACATAAGTGCACTCGCGTAACAAGTCCTACATATCAGGAGACGTGTTTCATCGACGCAGCCCCGGTACATAGTCAAAATTATCCCAATCCGGCGAATTACGCCCTGAAACGCGTAAAACTCTTACATATTTCGGCTTTCTCATAATCTACTCCCAGATCGTCGTTTAGCGTTAAGACCCGCGCAAACGAGAGATCTTTAGCACGTCCGTGCAAATGAAACGCCCAAGAACTTCAAACGCATGCATAATGGAGGCCGCAAAGCTCCAAAAAGTCCTTCATGGCAGTAGTTTCGTTCTGCGTTTTACCTTCGGTTAAATACCATTTTCGTGGGATTATAATTCTAGAAAACAATTGTAATCTGTTCAATGTGGCTTTTCATTCTTGTTCATGATGGATCTAAACATTTCGAGTTTAATATTGAGATGCAAAACCTGATCTTGGGTTCTGAATTTGGTTCGAATTTTTTTTATCAAAGTTTCACATCCCGAGGTAGAAAATTGTCAGGTCGTGATTTTTATGCTGTCCTAATGAATGAATTCAGATGGACATTTGCATTTGCAAACTGAACGCAGCGACAAAATTGATTGACCTTTTTGTTCGCGCAAAGTTTGGGTCTAGTAAGCAATCGTCTGGTCCGATAACTATCCCAGTTAATCATTCTAGAGAAAGTTTGTGGTGAATTAGTGATGGGGCGAATTAACTCGGATCTGAAAATTTACTCTCGGCGCGTCACAATTCTTCACGTGAATCTCTGCCAGAAGCATCTTAATGGTTTTTCAAACAAAAAGTATTTTCTTTTTTTTGATCGAAGTATCCCTCGCGCATAGATCAGATGTTAATTGAGTCTTTTTTTTTTATTTTTTTTTAACTGCTTTTGGCATAACTAAGTTGAGATACAAAATAGAAAACATCTTGTAGACTGAAACTGCCACTTATCATCGACAGCAATAGTGATTGAATGAAACTCAATTCGAACCCTTAGCCACAGCCCATCAGCTCTATCGACTGGCTGTCTTCGGGGTCGCCAAACGACGATAAACTTCTGTGCAAACTTCAAAATGAACTACCGCCCCCTGCAACTCCTTTTTAGTTCACAAGTTTTTCATCCCTCGTGTGGTGGGAATAAAAAATTGGTACTGCAAAAAATAGTTGTTTGAAAAATTGGTATAACATTATACCAACATGGTTTAACATTATTATTATATTAAAAATTATTATTGTAAAATGTCACACGTGGTATAATTTTACATCGAAATTGTACACTCCGCAAAACAATTAACGATCCACACCCCTAAAATTTTGCTTTTTTAAATTGTCATAACTTTGACCCATTCCATTAATAAAAAGTTTATTTTATACGAAATTGAAGCTTGGAACCTTAACTTTGACATTCTTTGTTGAACAAAATTTTAACATCGCAACAGATCGCGCTGCTGTCCAATGTTTCGATGAAAACAATTTTGCAAACTTTGAATCACTGTAACAGCAATAATATCCTGTACACACGTGTCTCTTACCGCGGAAATGTAAAATTCAGAATCTCCTGATGATTTACGAAGAAAAAAAAACATTATAAAGATTAAAACTTTTGAAAGTTATAGATATTTAAAAAAAAGTGACTTTCTTTCGGTATTTTGCCTATTACATTGAATAGATTCATAGAAAATGAATTTTTTGTTTTAAATTAAAGCTCAGGTTATCAGCTTTCCGAATTTTATGCTGGTATTTTTTTGTCATACAAATGAAAAAATTAGGCAGAAGTAAAAATAGGCATTTTTAGGTGGATCGATAATTGTTTTGCAGAGTGTAGTTACTAGAAACCACGTCAATTCATACAAAAAATTTAACGCGTCCATCGTTGGAATTTTATATTGTTCTTTTATTTTCTTTTCGTTCTTTCGATTCATGATTTTCATAAGTTTTTTGTATTCCAATTGTCGATGATGGATGGCCCGGAACTTGCTTGCGTGAGAGGCGCTGATACTTAGTCGCACATTAGTTCGCTCGAAAGATTCAAAAAATCTGGCGCGAAATATCGGGCCGACGAAAGGGCGCGTGATATCACGTAACCGATTTGTCATAGGCTCTGGCAGCTCTTTTCTGACGCGCCTCTTCGATAAAAAGTCATCGCGCAAATTGCTCGCATATTTTTTCGTCTTCGATCATTTAGCCTGAGAGGCAAAAGTTGCGCGCCACGATGCAAATAACCGCGACGATCGTTTATAATCAAATGCATCATTAAACTAATGCTCCATCTTCATTACGAATTTGCGTATTTATAACTCTCGAATTGAATTGAATCAAAATATTCGTACCGATTTGAATGTAAATAATTCAATTTGATTTACAAGGTTTTTTTCTTCATTATATTATTTACAAAATGGACAGACAAGTTGTTGGTCATAGATAAATTGGTTATGTTAAATTTAAACCCAGGGAAAAAAAATACAGATCAGATCTGGACTAATTTTTATTTAGGCTTAATTAATTATACAATATAAGCAATTCTAATAATCTACTTATATTAAAAAAAAATTGTCGTTGATCGCGTTGATCTATATTGTATGGTTCCTTGGTTTATGGTCCAATATTAATAGTCCAAATTAATGGAAAACAGACATTTCGTCTCTCGATTAAATATTTTCTTTTGACATTATAGGTAATATCATTTCCTCATACAATTTTAATCAAAATTCTATGATGCATAATTGACCAATGTTAGATAATTAGAACAAAGTGGTTTGTTTATGACAGACTTTGAATTTTGCACTTAGTTCTAATTATTGAACGGTGGATCACATTCGATAAACATTTTCTGAGGAAATGAGATTGGCGGGCAGAGCCCTCTATTATTGTAAAATAACATTTCCAATATTTCAATGAAAAATTTGATAGATATTTATATACAATGTAAATTTACAATTTTTCCCAAGTTCAAAGAAGTCGAAAAGAAAAAATGTATTAAGTCTAAGAAGTAAGACCTTTGATTTCAACTTATTCGACGCGATCAAATATGATACAACAGGGGCTTAAGAGTGAAGGATAAATAAAAGTCAAAAATTAAATTAACGAGCCATCAAAAAATTTAAACGTTCTGATTGTTCGAAAACTAATTGTTCTTTGAATAAATGTTGTTTCGGCAGAACTACTTGAAGAAAAATCAAACAGAAATAGAAGTAAAAAAAAAATAAAATGATACCTTCCCATTAAAACTTTGAACCACAAGATTTTAATTGTCGCTTTCTTTTGCAGGACGGTTGCGAGATAGAATGTTACTCCTGGAAGGGCATATCTCAGTGGGGGATATCAAATTACCAGCGGCTCGCCTCAACTTTGACACGAACCTAACAATTGGACCTCCCGAAGATCCGCACTAGGCAGCGATCAGAAGTTTGTAATCCCGGGCGTACGTAATTGCTTCTCATCAGCGCCGTCAACTCATTCATAACTCCCTTCTCTGAAATCATCGCCTAATCATCCATGCCAGCTATACTTATCTCCTTATCTCCCTTTTCGTCCGGAGGGGCTGGATGAGGGGCGCTGGTGGGGGCGGCCTCGGAGGGGTGCAGCGACGGAACAGCACTGGTGCTCTGAGACAAAGTGAGACAGCGAGGCCCCGGCTTGCTGTTCGACCCCGAGTGACTCCCACCTGCATTCGGCGGTATATGCGCCCGTACATGATCACGTTCTCTCCGGGCGCTACCACTCTGTTGACATGCGCACTTGCTCCTCGAGCGGGGCGACAGGTGCACACGGCACTGCCCGAAACGAGCCGAGCGGCTCGTTGCAAACTCAGCCAAGTCAGTCGCTCGCGGCTCCTTACCCCAGACGGGCGCTCCGAACGTTCGGTCGCGAAATGTCACAAGACACCTGTCATCGGATGTGATGCCATCTGACGTCCCCGAGAGCCGACGTTGGTTTTTGTCTGTGCCCAAGTGTGTCCTCAACCGCGGCCAGTGCTTGAAGACTCGGTTTTTGTTATTATCTGTTGTGGTGCTTCGTATCGTCCTGATCATTCAAAGTGGGTGCAATCGCAGAATCCTCAATCTTGCCATGGATTTCCGCGCCTCTTAAGCCGGCTTCCGCACCGCAACTCTCCTCCCGGCATGGGTTCACGTGCTTACGTCGCGGTGCTTGCGGTCCTAGCCCTGCTGTCGCATGTTCAAGGTAAACTTTCCCCTCATTTTTTTTTCTTTTTATGTAAACGAAAATTTTAATAGACCCAATCCGGAATGCGACGCGACGAGTCGTAAAATGTACAGGTTGGATTTCAGGTGTGGATCCAAAGTTTTGCGACAAAGTTAGATGGCATGATAAATTGTAAGCTAATCAGGAGGGATGCAATTTTCAACCCTATGAAATTGTTAACCCCTTTTTTTTAAAGTTCAAATTCTGGAACTTTTGTTCAGACGTGGTTTTGAGGGATGTGAAGATTGAAAAAAAATAAAGAAAAGGAGTGGAGATAAAAAAAGTGGATTTGAAATTTTAATGGCAGATCTCTTTCAAGTCGCAGAGACATGAATAAATAGCGAATTAAATGACCGCTGAATTGTATTTGCTTTTCCAAGACAATTGAACTGTAGAGTGGAATCACAAATGAGGGACCGCTGTTTGTAAAACGCTATTTTAAATTATCCATTTATTCATCATTCCGTTGATGAAATTAAAAAACAATTCAAAGATAATTATTCAAGTATGATTATTTGGATAAAATTATTTTAACGTTTAGGTGTATTTTTATGAATAAAATTTATAGCATCAAAGAAGAAACAAATAGAAACGAAAAGTTGTACTAAAATTGTAAAAAAAAAAAAAAATAATAATAAGAGAGAAAGAAAGGGGTAATGTAATAACCCGGCTCGTTTGACTACAATAAGCACGTAACATGAAACTTCGTTATCAAAATTGAACGTAGAATAAGCAACTTTCAGGCTGTCAATTAACTATAAAACTAACCCCAAAATGAGGTTAATGATAAATAAGTTTGCAATACCTTCTTCCTTGAAACAAACTTCATCACTTTGATTCGGTGGAAAGTAAAAATGTGCACTGAATAAAACAAGAGATCAAAATGAAACAAACCAAAAAAAGGGACAAAAAATTTTCACACAAACGAATTAAAAAAAAACTAGGTCAAAATTCGAAATCAAAATCCATTTCAGGGGATCTACTTATAAAAGTCAATTATGCATTGTTTTTTGTTTCGTCCGTGAAACCAAGTGAAACTTTATCATCTCGACGTTTGTTTTCGGCAGACACGATATTGATGAATGATGGACAGATTGACACGAATAATTAAAATGAATGATAAATTCAGCCGCAATTAAACACCCGTGGAAAATGAAGCGCCAATGTTTTTTTTTCACGTGCCACTTGTCACCTCAGGACGTCGGTGAAAAGTTGTCACATTCTGCGACAATGTTTGAGACAATTGTTATTATTTCTGTTATTTATGTTTTTATCAAAATTATTGAGACTTAAAACTCGTCATTATGAAGATATCAACTAGGAACGGCGTATCCGGTTTCGTTCACTTTTACAAAGGTTTCATTATAGTCTGCCGGAAAAACGACAGGTTGAGATCGAACATCTGGCTTTGTTGATGACGCTGCTGTGTATAAAGTAAGATAATCGCCAGAAAATGATGTTGCGCAATTTCATATTCGGTGACGTTGAAAATTGGCAATAATTGATTCCGAATTAAACAATCGGATTAAAAAAAAATTGCTTCGATTTTTTTAAATAACAAGGTGAATTTGAATTGGTGTAGAATTTTTTGTAAATGCAGTTTAAAAAATTCTTCGATATTAATTTAATTTTTCAAATTTCTGTTTAATTGAGCTGTTTAGATGATATAAATTTTTTGTTGTTGTTGAAACGTGCAAGTAAAATTTTTTTTTAATTTTTTGTCGGGTATTGGGTACGATTTTCGTGGCACATGTTTCTTTTTCAATAATAATGATAATTAAATTGCCGGGACCATGTAAATTATATTATGAAACTGTAATAAATTTACAATCCTGCATAAAATTAGCAGAAATTATCTGTTGTAGAGAATACGCTAATTATAAAAAAAAAAATTTATTCAATTGATCTATTTATGCTGAAATTGCACTGTTTTTCACAAGTTTTCCGATATTCTTTCATTTAAAATCCAATATCATGAATTAATCATCCCGATGAGTTATTTTTTGATAAATCTTGTGTATAAAATAATTTTAGTGACATTGCAAATTTTTCGTAGACTTTTATAACTTTGTGTGATTAAAAATCTTGCAAGCTTTCATTTATGTTGAATGATATTTGTGTATTTCGATTTACATTACATCCTGGACAAAAAGAAAGTAGAACTCAAAGTTGTAAAACATTTCCGCGAAATGCGACCGAACCACGCTGAGTCTTGTTTGCAAAAGGATCTCGCGTGTACGAATTGAATAAAGAGACATAAAAAAATTACACAGGTTAGCGATCTCTCAAAAAATCGTCGGTTATTGATAAAGAGATGAAAAAAAATTGAATAAAGTCTTTGAATAATATTTAAAAAATCTTATACAAACTTATGGTATCCCGGGAAATAAAATCCAGGTTTGATCAGACCTGGAAGTAGTCCTGATTAGGTCAAAATATGTCATATTTTATCTGATTCATGTCTGATTTTACATGATCAGACAAAATGTTCGATAAAATATTTTTCCAATCCAGGACAGAGGGCGATAGAATATTATCGCTTTTAATTTTTAACGGTTCTCGAAAAGATTTTACTTTTTCATAAAGCTTGTCAAGCTTCGCCATTTCTGTTCATTTCAAACTTAGACAACAATCATTCCATACTAAATGTTTGAAAATAATATTTGTAAAATATTTTATGATATTCAGAGTTGAATTATATTTGCAAACAAAATATTGAATTTAATAATAAAACGCACAACATTGATCAAATGTTCCCAAACGAAAAAAAAGTGTGTAAAAAATGCACAAAACTGACACTCCATTTTTAAAATAAAGTTCGATAAAAAAAACTAGATCTCAAATAAACGATAAATAAATCACTAAGTAGCTTTGGTTCAATTCTCGATTTGACTGAATTTCGTTGAAGAGTGTTGGAAACAGCGAACGTGCGCCATAATTGCGCTTGAACTTTGTTTGTAATCATATTAAAAGTAACTTGGTTAAAAGAATGAATAACAGTGCCTGCACTAATCCCCGTTACCGGGCTGTTGCGAAAACTAATCAGCTACCTAATTTTGCAAACTCCAGTGCGCGAGATCGCATTTAAAAGTACACTTGTGTTCTTATCTCAACTCAACTCCAACTTGCCTTCTGGATAAAAAGATAGAGGCAACACGTCGATGGGGGTGCCATCAAATCCTTATCATAAGTTGTGCATCTTTTTGCAGTGAACGCCAGTGAACTCAACTTCAAATTGTAGAACAATATCGCGCGCCACTAACAGACGCGGAACACTTTTTTTTGAAACCTCGTAACAGAACGCAAGTTATTGTTCCGCGCCAGATCTTCTCACTAGATATAAAACCTCACTGACGAAAAGATCCAGGCTAGCAAATTAAGGGGGAAAAAGAGAGGGCTGCCATGTCATTATTCCTGACTTTTGAATTCGACCTAACAATGCTGGACGTTTCTTTCGGAGCAATAAAAGATTTCCAAATCACAATAGTCCTCTGAAGAGAACAATAAAAAAACGACAGTTTCAATGTGACAATCTTCTTACTGGAGAGATGAGATTTCAAACCAGTCCTTGATTATTCATTACTTAATTTGAACAAATAAGTGCAAGTTGACAACTGATCATTGAGGTGAAAAGTTGAAAGTCATCGAGATTAATTTTTTTTTTTTTACATTTGGAAAATTTTTTCGTTTTTTTAGAATTATGTTAAAATTTAAAGTGTTAATTAAAACTGAGTCAGGAAAACCTAATATTTCACTTTTAGAGTATGAAAACATTTATTCCAACCCTTGGCTGGACAATGTCTCGAGCCATTAAATCCGTTGTTGGTATTTCATTCGCAAAAGGGGTAACAATCATCTTCGGTTCGGTAATATGGCTAGGTGCCATATCATCGTCTGAGAAAGGCAGAATAAAGAATACCTTTTTACAAAGTTTCACGAGGAAACTTTTCTTTAATGTGTCGAGTAAAAAGGTGCTCGAGAGAACAAGGCCTATCGGGGGCTTGCAAAATACCATGGCAAACGATTTCTATTGTCGGGTTAACTGAAATGATATGCAAAAAAAAAACGGTTCAAGTGGTGTTGCCCAGGAGGATCATTTAACATGAATTTTATTTCTGGTTTCGTCTTTTGATTGTTTTTTATTTTTTTTATTTTTTTTCCGTATTTTGTTTGGTTTTGTTTGCAATTATGAAAATGGACAACTCCATTCCCTTCTGCTGAAACAAAACCGTTGTGTTGATTTTTGTTCCTGTTTCATTTGTCAAAGAAAACCTCTCTTAATCGCTGCATTGTTCATCGTTATTTCTTCACAACAGTCATTACAATGGCGCCCTCTTTCCCGCGAATCGTAGGAGGATATTATTTACATTGTTGCGGCGATGCTCACAGATTTATGTAACTGGAAGTAATGCGGTTGAGCAAAGAACTGCTGATTCTATTAATTTTGAATGTTGAGTTAAAATTATCATTGAAAAATGTGTGGGCCACCTTCGATAAATTTATTGTTTTTGTTTCTTTGTTTTTTTTTATATGCATTTCCTTATTGTTTTTGATTTTCACATTTTGTATAGTAATGTCAAGAATTTGGTTGCGTTGAACAACAATTTTTAGCTGAACAAAATTCATGTAAGAATGAAAGTTTTAGAGAAATCTGGAAACCTGATCCAATTAACTCTTTCTGAGCGAGATTTACGCATTTCGGGGGTGACCTTCGGACGGTTTCAAGGGAAGCAAGCAATATTGTCTGTTTCCGAGCCGAGGATCAGAGAAAATTACGGACTGACCCAAACAGTAACGGTCTTTGAGGATGGTTATAGGTTAACGTAAATCCTTCCGAGTTCGTAAATTGATTGCATACATAATTTAACATTTTCAATTAAAAATAACAGTTTCCGAACTATAGATGATTACGTGCTCTGTGAAAAATAAAGGGCCGAGTACTGTTCAATATTTAATTAAATGTAGGGTAATCATTATTTTAACTTTATAACGAACAATTTAAACGTGAAAATGTTGAATGCCATTATAAATTGAAAAATGAAAAAAGAAAATACAGAATACATGTTAAAAGTTACATATGACATTTGATGTACTGTCACATTAAGATTTTGATGTAATTTTATGCGACATAAAATTAAAAAAATCGGGTATTAGAAATAAACTATTTTACATACACCGATTTTCAAAAACTACAAGTTTCTCGTCGTCTCACTTTATTTCCATGTCTGGAAAGATTCAGTTAGACTAAATCATGCATAACCAGACATGAAAATTT
This sequence comes from Trissolcus japonicus, assembly GCA_030522925.1. Lineage (NCBI taxonomy): Eukaryota > Metazoa > Arthropoda > Insecta > Hymenoptera > Scelionidae > Trissolcus > Trissolcus japonicus. Next base: position 21,245 of record JAPYZS010000670.1, on the reverse strand, counting down.
TCCTGAATTTAATCAGATCTACTCATTTTCCAGGTCTGATCAGATCTGAGAATGGACCTAATTCGACAAAATTTTGTCTGATCATGTAAAATCAGACGTGAATCAGATTGAATTTTATAAGATTTGACATATTTTGACCTAATCAGGACTATTTCCAGGTCTGATCAAATCTGGACTTTTTTTCCCGGGTATAGTTACTTTTTTGAACATTTTTTTCACTTTTTCGAATTAAGAGAGTATTATTTTCTAAATCGAGTGAAAGCAATTTTGAGATAGAGCTGTTTTCGCAGCACGAAATAGTGAGGAAAAAAACATGAGAAACAAGAAAAAACTAACAACTTCAGTTCGTTTGATTCTGTAAATATTTTCATTTCGCAATATTGTACATTGTATTTCACGACTCCATCTTACATCTGCTAAGTTTCGCTGTTCGGTCGCCGGGTATTTATAAACGCTTGCGTTCTCCGGTCTATTTTCGAAACGACACTCAGAGAGCGAGGCTTCATTTTTTCGCGACTCTCATCATCGTATGAAAAATCGAACCAGTTGAAAATTGAATAGAATTAAAACAAAATGAAAATTATTTTCAAAAACTCGAATCCCTTCAGGATCGTTGACGCATTTTTTTTATTTTATTTTTTATTTCATTTCCCAAGATGAAAAATTGTCCAAGTTTTGCGTGTCAAATAAACATAAACCGTCATAAGCTGTAGAGTTCCGTATCAACGCCCAAGTTGTCACGAGAAAAGTGTTGCGGAAAGCGTGTTTTCCAAGGCAAACTTTGAATCTTATATTTTGAGTAAATCTTTGTATAAACTCGGGCAGGGTGAAAATACCACGATGACGTTTCTCCAAGTCGATCCGAACTCCCTAAGTCCGGATCATGTTTGGGATTTGATCAAAAGTCAAACATGAAATAGATCTTTCATAAATCCGTCATAGATTTATCCAAGTGGGACTTTTGTTCCGATCCTCGGGTGCGCTAAAGTTGCATCGTTCATCTGCAAATTACGAGACAAGTATCTTGTAATATCATATCCACTCTTTTTGGTTACTGGTTCATCGTATCTGTAACAATTTTAGAGACATTTTCGAAATTTTATATAATAAAATAGATAAATTTATTTCTTCATTTATTTATTTTATAAGTTTCTTTTTTATTTTTTGTAAGTCTAGCATCTTGATTATTGAGCTAAGGTCACCTTGAAAACCGAATTCCTTATTATAAAAGTCACTCATAATGTCACGTAGTTATATTGTATTATTTAAATTAGTTTTTGTAATAAATATCGCATTTGTTAAAAAAAAATGGATTGAATAATAATAGTCAATGATAAAACAATTTTTATATATTTTTACTGCTAGTCTCTATTAACCGGGTATGCCCTTATAGGACCTAGAATATTTTCAAGGCACCACCTTGAAAAATGTTTACTAGGGTTTTAAATCCCATGGTATTACAATTTTACATCCATCGATCGAACTATGGATGAAAACAATAAGCCTTCCTGTATGAAATTTAACGTGCGTGGATCAAACATATGAATAATTTACAGCTTGTTGAGTGCATTTCAATAGAAAATAGCAATTTAATGACTACTTAAAGTATTATTTCCTTCAACGAAAACTCGTTTCGGATTCTCAACCCGTTTCCTGCACTTTGCCTATCGCATATTCAAAGAACCCAACGTTTATTTGAAAATTTCGCATTGCCGTTTTGCGTTTTCATTTCGTGAGTACTTTTTGTTGCAAGCTTTGTTTTTTTTAATATTGTTAAGAATATTCTTCGGTTTTCAACTTTTTGTACAAATGTGCACAATGAACTGAATCGGCTGAGTTTCTGAATAATTTCGTATAAAATAAGACTTGGAGAAAAAAATATAACTTCACCAACAATAATCCTGTTTATCTTTATTCAGCAAAACTTCATGACATATTTTATGATTATAAATTTCGTTCTGAAATTCTCTTTTAAAAAGCATAACTTCGTTTCACTCGATGCAATATTATTATATTAACTTTCATTATTTTGTTTTATCTATTTTTCATAAATTTATTTTTCTATACATTTTTCGGTCAGACCAGTTTTGGTTTTTGCATTAATTTTTAATAGCCTTCGTGACTAAATTTTTAACACCAGCATGTTTGCGAGAAATTATTTGTTTAGTAGCACCCAAAAATGTACAATTGAATTAGGTTCTGAAGTGTTAAAACATTGACCCCGACAATCAATCGTAGTGAATATTTATCAAAGGCTAAATCTGAAAATTGAAAATTAAACATTAAAGTAAATTATCAATGTCGTAGCTTAATTAGCAACAGAGACAACATTACTAATTGATATCTTGATTATATATCATTGGTTAATGAATATTATATTAAATTCATTTAATTGTATAATTTTAGGTTTAAAAAACGTTGCGAAAATTAGATATAACGCAGAGAATTCGCGAACATAACGTGAATTGTCCGTCATTTTTAATTTTGACTAACAATTTTGACGCGACTTGCACCTTCACGGTTAAGTTTGACGTTTGACTTTATAAACAAGTGAAGTTGTCAGTTGATATTTGACAGTTCGAAAAATTCAAAAAATTGGACAAAATTAATAAGACAATTTGGACATTAAATTATAGGTGGACATAAAAATCCTTGGACATTACGGTTTAGACCTTGTGGTATCCTACCACATGGGTCACATGAGGTTACTTTATGCAGGTTTTTCCGATTTTTCAACTTCCATCCACACGGAAAAAAATATATTTTGAAAATATAAAAAAAATATATTTTTTCTTTACTTTATAACTCCAATCTAAATCGTGTTTATCGCGATAAGGGTTTTAAAAATTTATAAAATTGTTAATTTGCTTTAAAATTTGCGCCCCATTCGGTAATGACAAAAAATTTCGAGGTATCACGCTAAAGGATGTGAGCTTCAGTATCAATGTCGACTGATTTTACAAAAGAGTCCCTAAGTGCCAGAAAAAATCTTACAAGGCGACCTTTCATCCCGATGATCAAAGTTGAGGAAAAAAAAAGAAAAAATTGAATACCGTGTGACCCTCAATAAACATCCAAGGAGAATCTTGATGTTCAGTTTTTTCTTATTTCTTGAATAACGAAGTACCACAACTCTACAAAGGAAATCTTTTCCTATCCATTTCCTTCCCTGTTAACATAATGTAAAGTAGCAAAAAAAAATGTTCCCACCGTTCGCGGAATTTTTCTCATACGTGTTTAATTGGCGGTGAATGTGCACCAATGAGCCTAAGCTTTGATGGCGGGAAAAAATTTATTTCGCGGAGACACGGAATTAGATTGTCATTAGTTTGAAAAACCGTCCGGGAATCGTATGATCATTCGACGAGGTGTTATCTTTCCACGCGAGTGTTCACTTAATCATTCTGCATTCCATGTGAAATGCCCTCCTGAACGATTTCCCATTATGCGATCAGAGTTTTGCTTCCAACTTTTATACATTCGCGAATATATATGCTGCAGATGCAGCGACGTCGGGAATACAAAAGGCAATATTATCGATAAGTTGAATTCCATTCAACTTGTGCTTACCAATTACCAGCTTTCCGCGCGTTAAGGAATAATGAACTGTGCCACTTAAGAGCGTTAAAAAAATAATACATTTGGATCTAACATGCAGCATTATTTTGCACTTACGATGGAAAGTTACATGCCATAAAACAGCATTTTGTTGTTGTTTAAGGACGCCATTTTGTTTTATTAATAAAAAATTCAGATATCTCTATGGTATAAACTAGATATATCCCTCCCCTAACAGCAAAACTTTTTAATTTCATCAGAAATTGAGAAAGATATCGTGGCTATCGTTCAAAATTTTTTAATTTAATCAATTAATTGTCTATCCATTGGGACAAACCCAAATATCAATGTTTATTCTAAAACATTCTTTTTCATAACCATTAGTTGTTTACGTTCTGAATATCGCACTTTTGAAATGAAGCACAAATTAAACTTTTCTATACGTACTCCTTAAATGGAAAAATTCATTCTACAAATAATGTTATTGTAAACAAAAAAAGTAAAATTATACAACGTGCAATGTAAATTTGACACATTACATGTGATGTAATTTTACATGAAACAATGTAACATTACATAAAACATGTGAACATTGTGTCACGTTATATTTTTTTTACATCAAGGGGGATACGGATGAAAAAAAAGGCCGAAACTTCACGTGGAACCTGGGTAGGGATCACGGAATACTTATGCTCGTGCGATTTCACGCTTATCAATCTTAGTTACAAAAGTTTAAATGAAATTAGTTTTTGGTACTTTTGGGGTCGCGAGGGGCGCCATCTAGGTTGCGTGCCATGCATAACTCTCCTCGCGGCCGTCTCTTTACAGGAAACGCTTAATGCAGACGGAAATAATTATCGTGCGGGTTCACACGATAATCATAATAATTGAGAACGATCTTCTGGCGCGCACCCACTGACAGGCGACATACATTCTGGGAACCAAGTTCTAATTTACATTTCCATTTAATTCGTTCTCCTCATGGATTTTCAAGTGGACCGATCCGAAAGAAGAACAGATATTCTCGCCTGATCAATCGTAAATTTTGCTAAACAAGTCCGGCGAAATTTAACGAATTTTAGGGGTCGTCGGTCCGCTAGATTATTATAAGGTTGGAAATGAATTTTTGAACTGTCCAAAAGTACACGAAGTTGAACATCTCAATGAATATCGCAATTAACAAACCGTCGCGTTCATATTTAATATCATTCTAGACGCAAATTTGCAGGCTTGAATATGGAATTCTGGTGTGGCCCTTATCAGAGAACCATGGCAGAAAACACTATAATTTTTATACAACACTGTAATCGTCCCACGTCGAATGTTACAGACAGCATGAGAATCTGATCAGATTTCCTGCTCAGGGCCCCTATGGATTTGACATGGAAACCTGATTTAAGATTTCCAAGACGAAACCAGGACTGGATTTTATCTTCTGGCGTGGACGATCCTAACAAATTTCTTCTAGGGAAGTTTTTCAGTGGAGTCGAAAGAATAAAAGTTAAAAAATAGAAAAAAAAAAAACAAAAAACAAAAAACAAACACAAAACTCTTCAATTCGAGGATGAACTTTCGTTTGGAGGGAGATGCTATCTTTACGCGAACAGGGTCGATGTGAATTTCAGTTCGTGCGAAAATAATTAACCTGCTACGAATTGAACGGCCAGGAAAGAAGTTTTTGGTCTAACTGTTGACCCAATCTAATGAGATCTTCGGAAACAATCGCTTGATGAAGCAAAACCGATTCATGCTGAATGAGGTTAACTAACCCCGCTACTATATATTTGCTATTGGAAAAAGAAAAAATCTTAATCTCAATAATGTTTAATTAAAACTATCGAAAATCCGATAGTAGCAACGAAAAAAAATTAATTAAATTGTGGAACCCTTTTTTTTATATTTTCAAATTTTTCTTTTTAACGTGATTTAAATTCATTTTATATATGAAACAGTAATGACGGAAATTAAGGAAAGTCGAAAATCACATCAGTTAAGAATTAAAATGAGACAGCATTGGCAGTGCTACTGAATCGCTAATACTGGAATGCTTGAAAATAATTAAACTGGCGGAAAATCCTCACGGATCTCATTATTTTATTCAACTTGATCCCTGTTTCGTTGTTCTCATGTTCGCCTGGCGATGTGTTGTCACATGGTAAATAAGGTTGCTAACACTAGCCAATATTAGGTCACTTAACTCGCGTCAGTTTAATCCGGCTAAACTTAATCTTCCGGAGTTTGACTTTAGCTTTCGCGTAGCCACTGAGGCTTACATACATAAACATATACTACCAACAACCATCACAGAGTCAGACCCATATTAATCGACAAACTCTCAAACGTCAACTTTTGAATACCAGTTTTTGTTTGTGCAACATTTTGTCACTATTATGTGAGGATAAGTTATCATCAGAACAGAAGAAAACAAAATTAGAAGCTGAAAAAATATTTAAAAAAATTTAATTAAGCCGGTTGAAATGATAATGACTTAAGTCGTTTTTCCATCAAACGTATTTTTGAAAAGTACGAGTATACGAGTCTTATGTATATGTCACAACAATTTCCGATGATTTCTTTTAATTCTAAAGAAAATATGCAATTTATAGTTCTTACGATGGTCCTTACGTCGATTATAAAGTTTTCGATGAGAGCGAAATCAGAAAAGAATTTCATTTTAAATCGCAACCCAAACCGATAATAATCTTAAATAAATATATTTATGTATCATACTTTGTTGTCTCTTCGAAAACTTTCGAATAATTATACAGAACTATAGAATTAACATTCATCGTATAAAAATTATTTTTTAGGTGTTTGACGCAAAAAAATACGTTTGATGAAAAAACGACCTGAAACTCGATTTATTAAAATGATTGTAACTTGTAAAATTCTAAAGCTTTTGACGAAGTAAGCACAGGTCTTTAATAAGGAGATCTGAAATCACAAATTTCTATAACAAACATAATTTTAGCATTCAATTTGAAAGAAATGTGAATGGTTTTAATCTTTAACAGCCATTTTTTTCTGAAAACTTGTATCGACTTAAGTCGTTTTTTTCATTGCAAACGACTCAATTTTAACTTGAAATTTTTAACTCAACCAAAAAAATTTCTCAAAACTTTTAAGTTAACTGAAAATTTTAGGGAAGCGGTCATTTATATTCCAGACAAACATATCTGGATCAAAAATATACCGGTAATAAACAACCGGTTCAAAATATCCTGGAAAATCCTGGAAAATTTACGCAAAAAATATATATTTGAAAAAAAATATAAAAAAAAATTTTATATAAATTTCATTATATAAATTTATAATATATAAAACAAAATATATTTTAGCGAACGTATTTTCGATCGTGAGGGAAATCATAACATATCAAATTCAAATTGAAAAACATGAAACTTTTAATTGAAAGAATGAAGGTAGGATATATTTCTGAATTTTTTTCTCTTGCTAGTTTTATAGCAGAAAACAAATCGATTCAACCGAGGGTTTTTTTTCAGTAACACACACGGTTATCGAGCATTTTCTGTAAAATTTGATGTACGACTGGTCGCGTTCGAAACGCAACTCTCAAACGCAGTCGCCATCGTGAAAATCTATCGCGGTTCCCCTTCCTCTTCGACATTTTTCCTTCCCTGCCAGATATGTATCTCGGTGAGGGCAGGGGGAGAACGCTGCAAACTCTCGCGTCTCTTTTCGAAATTAAATTCAATGCTTCACGCCATTCGGGGAATGTGGTCTCAAATCGCCCAACGAAATAAAATAATACATCGGAGCGTTCATGGCGAAGCTCCGTCTACAATCGACTATTCGTGCGGTTTAATTTTTAATATTATTCTCGTGGTAATGAATTGTTGATGTCGATAGTTGATTATGCGCTTACTGATAACGAGAAATTGATTAATTTCTTGTAAAAATTATTGAAAAATTACATAAGAATATCTGGTTTGCTACACGGACAGAAAATTGGGACAACTTTTGGTTGCTTGTTTTTTAATTGAACATTTTGTTTACCGGTTTTGCTTGTCCGATGGAAATTTTGTCCAATTAGATAATTTTTTTCGCTGAACGGAAAACACTGTTTTCGGAAAGTTACATGATCTCAAACTTTGATTTAGTAGAAGAGCGACTAAATTAGACCGGGAATGGATTAAAATATTTCGGGTCGCGCGTTAGTTGATTGGGAAGTCTGTTGAGTTTTGAGTTCACTTCCGCCGTGAGGAACTGTGATGTTCGCTATGAGACGTAGACTTAATATTTTCCAACTGACAAGAGCAAAAGCAAAAGTAGGATTTCACGTAGGTTTCTGGCGACTCAAAAATTGTTTCCGTTAATTTCTATCTTTTTCAAAGTGAAAGAAACGAATGTCAGATTCAGTTTAAGACTCAGTTATTCCATCCAGTTGAAATATTTCACAAATTAACTATTTGTATATTTATATTTTCAAATTTTGAAGTATCTATTAAGGGGTCATGCCTACCCGTCGGAATTTAAAAAATCGATCGTTTTTTGTTGTGTAATTCAAAAGTACATATATTTAAGAATATTTTTTCCAAATTTGAAGATGATCCGATAAAAATGAAGAAAGTTACATAAAAAAGTAGCGCCGCCTAAATAACGTTTTAAAAGAAATATACGGCACGTCATTTCGGGAAAAAGCTCTGGAAACACGTATAAAAATGCATTGGAAGGTGTATTTGATGGGAAAGGGGTCCATTATGGATTAGGAATAGATGATTCTGTGTAATTAACAATGTTTATCCACTTATATTGGTGTGAACGTAGTTTGCTTAAAGAGCGTTGTTCTCAAAAACAAATTTTTAAAGTCGGTGACAGCTTTTTCTCGGAACAGTCATCCGATTTATCTGATTTCTGTTTTATCATATTCAAAACTATTTTGTGCAGTCCGCGATCGTTCAGTTTTTTTATTTTTTTTATACTTTACGATTTTTAACAGCCGATTAAAGACCGATTTTTATGGTGAAGAAAGTGACTTTTAACTTTGGAAAGCCGCCATTTTGTTAATAATTGTTTCTTACACATCCATCGATTAAGGACTAGTTCTTATTGTTATAAGTAAGACGCACTCAAATGTATTCTTTTGGGAGGCATCTCCCAATATTTGGGGGCGGGGGGATAAGGTAAATGACCCTATTAGTGATCACATATAATATATATTTCGATACATTATTTCATCTGAAATTATACTAAGAATGATATAGGTTCAACAAAACTAAAATGTCAAAATATTAATACTATTTTTTAGAATTTCAATGACAGAAAGTCAATAATATTCTTTCGGGTCTCACTCGGGTCTTTCCGGAGAGACTCGGAAAATTATAATTTCCCTAAAAAATATCTTGAAGAAAAAATAACGTTTTAATTTGCTTGGAAAAAAGAATAACAAACTTTTCTTCTTGATTTTCGCGTCATAATAGGAAATTAATCGTTACGACGTTTACGGATTGGTCGTATTGTTGCCGTGTCGTGTTGTTGCTGGCCGTATAGACGTTATAATCGATATACAATCACCGGGATCCCTGAAAAATTGGTACTGTAGCATGACATATAAAAAACCAGCCAAACAAAGTGTTGCAAAAAAACGACTCGGGTCTCGTAATGTCCGGGAGCGATAACACTTGCGATTGGAAAAACAAAAGAAATCAAAGAGCGATGAAAATAGCTGACAGAGGTTTCAATAATCAGCGCGGATCGGTGTTTGCACAACGCGCTAGTCGTACGAAACGTCGCGGTCGTTATGTCGCGAATAATTAATCCTATTATTCGCAGGAACTGTCGCTTCAAAAATTGCAAAATCGGATTGTCGATACCTTGCGTGGCCCCCGAACGTATTCGCTAAATATGGCCAAGTTTTCATCGATCCCAGTTTAGTGTCTTGCCTGCCCTCCGTCAAACTCGACATAATTTATCGCCGCTTCCTAATCGACCTTTGCTTTGAATATTCAATCCGAATAACGGAGGATAATTTTCAAGGATTAATTAAGAAAATTGATATTCATTAAGATCAAATTCAAAGACGATGAGCTAAAATTACATTTTTTAAACGAAATTTATCTGTTCATTTTTTTTAATCAATGGTAAATGATTTTATATGATTTTTAATTGCAGGTTATTTTTTTCATTTATCTACAAAAAACAACGATGAGTAAATGTTGTCTTGCAGTTTTTTACACATTAAAACATTCATTGAAACGTTGATTACACGATCATTTTAATGAAAAATATTATGATGAATATTTTCTAGACACATGCGTGATTTTTGACTTTCTGATTAGAGAAAGCAGTTCGAGTTGCCAAATAGGCAAATGCGCACCTCCGCAAGGCATCTTTGAGGTTACGTTTACCCAGCCCGGAGGCTGAATCTTCGTTGCTCTTGTACTTTAAGTACGAACTCGATTTTGCAAATCGCCCGAGGCGCCCTCTTTCTCGTTGCTTCGAAACGACAACGACGTTGAACGGAGCAGCTCCCTTCCAACCCCTCGGCCTTTCGCATCCCAGGAATAGTTTAAATTAAGTCTTTATAGACAACTCTCGTCTGATTGTAACGCGCGGAGATCGGAACGAAATTAAGGGCTGCTAAGAGAAGCATGGGGAGACACTTTTCAGCTTGCGCGCCATTGTCGTTGGGCTCTGTAAGAATACGAGTTTCGATGAGAAGCAAATTTATTTTTATTAAGAGCGTAGCGATGCTCAAATTGCCGCAATTTCCTATGAATATGCGCAGGAAATTATACGGAAGGTTCATCGGGAACGGTCGCGAGACAATTTTTGAATTCAGAAATGTAAGTCTCTGTTCTTATTACAAAAGTGATTATCAAAAATCATGGAATGGGCGAGTAAAAAAATGTTTTCATTAAAATTTCATCGCCACCCGAGCAGAAATGTTCAGTTGGATGAACGTTGGTTTGATGTCAGTCAAAGTCGTTCTGACGTCGGTCAAATGTTGGCATGTAACACCTCTCGACGTATACTATCCCATGTAGAAATTGCCAACGATGAGCCAACATAAACAACCGATTCTACGTTGGACAAATGTTGGCAGCCAATGTTGGACAACCAACTTTGTACCAAAGTTTATCAAATTGAATTGCCAGAAATGCAAAAAATCTGGTAACCAACTTTGGCATACATCATTGATACAATGGTGGCATCCAATATTTATCCAACATTTACTTGGAACATTGGTTGCCAACGTTGGAACAATTAAATCTTCTGGATAAGTGCGTAACATATTTACACGATATGTGCAAAGACAACCAATGGAGCAGTGGATTGAGTGGCAGACTACCGATTCGAAGGACGAGCGTTCGAATTCCACCTCAGAACCAACAACAACCTTAAATTCATCGGACTTTCAAAAATTCTAACACTGACTATAAATCATAAAAATAATTATCTAAAAATAATTACGTGAAAAAATTGTCAATATAAATAAAATAATTCATTTTTTTTAAATAATTTGAACAATATTGGTTTAACTCTGGCAAAAAAGTTGAGCCAGCGTTGGCTGGCGATGATGGGAGTTTCATCCCACAGATTTACCATCTCTGGGCCAAAGATTGGCATCCAAAGTTGACTAAACTTTTACAACGATGGTCCAACGTTGGACCGGACGAAAATTTCTACATGGGTAACGACGTCTACGAAGTTTCAACGTTGATAAACAACGCTTAGTAACGTCGGTTAAATACTTCGAACCGACCATGGTTTTGTTATACTGTCAATCGATAATCGATTTTGTTATAGTATCAATCGATACTACGTTAGCTATCGACGTCTGCCAAATCAACATCATTTCAACGTTAAAACAACTGTAGCGGTCGAATATTTCTGCACGGGTAGTTCTCGGAATGTTAGTCCGACGTCGGTTACTTGATATCTTTTTTTTCTGTGTAAATTGAGAGATCGAGTTCGCAGTTAGGCATTTTAAAACCTAAAGTTACCAATCGTTTTATCTTTCTGGAAGATTCTGTTAACATTACAAAATGAGTATTAAATTATTAAAAAGAGTGAAATATCCCTAGACTTCGAGATAAGAGAGACCAACCTCACAAGGAGAAATTTGGAAAAAAATAATAATCGAATTTTGGCGAACATAATCTTTGTGGAGTTTCGAATCTGTAGAAGATTCCTGCAGATGTGCGGCATAACACAGTCGCAATTGAGAATCGATTGCCAAGACGCAGAGAGACAATTGCAACGATTTTAATGGCAAAAAAAAAATGGTGTGCGAAATTGCACGAGAATTTTTTTTTTGCGGCTCTGCGCCTTTTTCTTCAGAAGGACTCATGAGGATTATTCTAATGAGGTCTATTTTAATAGTCACCGTTTTACGGCCCGATTACGTGAGCGTTTTCAACCGGGGTTACGGTTAACTAACGACCCACGGACGATCGATAATCACCTTTCCCATATTTTCTCCAAATGAATGTACTTAACGGCTCCGCCGGCCCTAAATCAACAGCTAACCGATTTGAACCCCGATTAACTCTTCCAGAAGTGTTTGTTATAGCCCAAGAGTTTAACAGATTCGGTTGAACAATTACTGACAGCCGAATCGCTCTCCAACTTCTCGAAGGGCGCGCGGATGAAGACATAATGATGGTCCAACTTGTTTGAATCACCAGGAAAAGTATATGAAAACGATACACATTTGTTACAAACATATTCCTCTCTATCAGTTCATTCAAAATGATACGAAAACAGACAATTTTAATTCAAAGTTTATACAGAGTAATTTTACTTTTATTTTAATGTAAAAAAATACAATTTCTTGTAACGTTTTATGTTTTATCTTTTATGTAAAATTGAAATTACAAATGCGAGCGAAAAAACTTTGTTTTTTTGAACTTTAAGTTTTTAATTTTGGTTGTTCACAAAAAAAAAAAGTGCCGGAAAGTATCAGGCATTTTTCATCATTGTGATCGTTTTTTTTCTGGTTATCGACGACCCCATCTTGACCTCTGTGTCCCCAAAAATATAATCACCGCTGTGTGATCAACTGCGAGATTATTACAAAACCATAACCGAGTTAAAAGACTCGGACGGTTCGCACATCATCGATTAAGATCTGATTGCGAGGGTGAAATCCCAACCGACAGATTATCCCCTACGTCGCATTAAATTTTCCCTTCGAACATATTTCATGTGAATATTTCATCGGCCCGAAACAAATGACCGTAATCTTTCTCGACCTTGACCCCTATCAGAGAAAAATGACCTCGGACTTGACCCCCCTCCCCCGAACTCTAATCGGGGGAGAGGGGGGGGTTGTCTGTTTTTTTGCGCGCAATTTTGCTTAGGTTGAAATAGTGCGGCCCATATCGGGCGCCAAGATTAAAATAGAAAAACAATCTATTTTATGCGCCGGGTTAATGCACGGGTCGGGCGAATTTAGCTTTGTCGGTAGAAAAAGAAACGCTTTTCGTGTCTAAGGGCGCCGAGCCAAGCGTTGCAAAGCGCCGTTCGAGTAGTACAATCATCCAATTGAGTTTACGAGCTTCTCCTTTAGTTCATTAGAATCCACCTAGGCGTCATTCGATCGTATATAATGCGAATCGCGAATTGACTCTCTTTCGCCTCCTTTTCAAGCTCTTTTATTACCTTATAAGAGAAGCGAAAACAATAATACAGAGAACCCATCCAGAGCCCTTAAACATTGCACCGCAAACGGTTCTTCAATCAGTGTCATATCTCCTCTCTCTTTGCAATTCTCACAACTCCTCGAACGGAAAATCACATTTGAAAATAAAAGTTGTTATTGAAACATTCGTAGCACTTTTATTTTTCATTTGAATTTTGTTTATTGATTAGAGAATTTGGATAATTTCATTTCTGAATCCAAAATTTTCAGTTTTTAAAATTTTAAAACTTGATGTCTTAAAGATTATCGAACAAATAATTGTCTAACCAATTTTCTTGTCAAACGTAATCTTAATACTTGGCACCTTCTTCTTGTTAAAGGAAAATTTTTTTACTTGTGATAATTTGTTAATATAGTAATTTGTTACATATTTATATATCATATATTTATGTTATTTTGGATTTTCATATCAACCCGGGAAAAAGTCCAGATCTAATCAGATCTGGAAATAGTTCTGATTAGGTCGAAATCTGTCAAATTTTATAAAATTTTATCCGATGATTCATGCCTGATGAATCATCGGGCAATTTACATGATCGGACAAAATTTTGTCAACAATTTTCTATATTTTGAAAATAAACTTTTCTTCCATGAGGGCAGACAAAATTTTAACGAATCAGGTCCATTTTTAGGTCTGATCAAAGACCTGTCTGGATAGATTTAGTTAGACTAAATCATGCATAATGAGACATGAAAATTTTTCTGAATTCAATCAGATCTACTCATTTTCCACGTCTGATCAGACCTGAAAATGGACCAAATTCAACAAAATTTTGTCTGATCATCTAAAATTTTATAAATATTTACCACATAAGTGAATGGAGTATAACAGAAGTTATGAAACTAAAAAAATCTAAATACTTGGAAACAAATTTCCAAGTCATTCAAAAAGTGCTTCGAAAGAGTTATAAGTAGTAACATTGATTTGCTTATGAAATTGAAATGCATTTTTTTCTTTTATTTGAAAATATCATAAATCGGACAAATAAAACGCAGACTTTTGTGGCCATTAGGTACGCCGGGCGCGTAACGGAGTACGTTTTATCGGGAGAAGGCGCAGCGAATCGATCATTCAGTTGAGACGCGGTTATGAGCTGACCGGTTTCCGGAAAAGTCACGTAGAGAAGACATTTTCGAAGACTTTCTGTTACGAATTTTATAGACCCCGGTATTATATTTATATATATTCCACGGGCATGTTCTCCCTTTTCTTGCACGACGTGGACATATTTTCAAGTACTTTGTACTTTGATTTGAAGTATTTATGAAAAGCGAACGTATTTTGCAGTTCAGAATAATGCCCAGATGTGGCTGCAATTGGGGATAATAGTTGAAAATATAATGGCGTATTATTGCAGTGCTCATAATGGATGCAGTTTTGTTCTCGAATGAAAAGCCAGTAGCGGCGGCTGTACTTTTTTCGAGGATTCAAGTTTTCTCTTCCTTTTAACCAAGCATTTCATTTCTTATCGCAGGTCATCAGGTCATTAAAAACAGATGCACATTGCAAAAAAATAGTTTTCTAAACATAAAACAAATTCTCCTTAGTTTTTTTTAATTTTATTTTGGGTTTGTTTGTTTTTCTGCGACAATGTCCAAATTGGTACTCAACGTAGAAGCGTGAAAATAAATGGAACTCGAAACTCTTCGAAAAGTATTCCACAGCGCCGGATGTGACTGATCAAACACCAAGATTTATACAACACAAAAGTTTTGCCCGCGCAAAATTTTAATAAAACTTTCTCTCGCTACAACACGACGTCGCCCCAACATTTATCGCTCAGAGATCTTATTTCATCGTGCTCTTCAATTTTTAATCACTCTTCGACGAGAAACGTCGAAATTCATACGAATCAAAAAAATATCAATCTTCGCCAACATTTGTTTTGTCTGATTTTCTCTGGTATACTTTTTTCTTTTGTTTCATCGTTTACTATATTTGTTTCATTAATTTTTGAAAAATTTCTAAGAGAAGAAAGAGTGGTCAATGGGGCAGTGGTAAAGATTCGGACTTCATTTTCGGAGTTGAGTGTTCAAATCTCGGTGATGATCCATTTAGATTTTTTTAGTTTCATAACTTCTGTTATACTCCATTCACTTATGTGGTAAATATTTATAAAAAAATATATTCATGAAAAACAAAGTTATTATTAAAAAATTTATTAAAACAAAAATTAATGCAGCAATATTTTCTCGGCCTGGTATGGATTATCACAATTTTTCCGACTTTTCCTAGGTTTCGAGTCGGCGAACTCGTCCTCTTGATATTGTTCTTGGTTCCTCTTCCTAGTTTTTGTCCGCCTGCTTTTCCCACTTTTGTCGAGCGAGCCACGCCTGCTTTCAAATCACCTAGAAAAAACGACCTGTGATGTTCTCACGAATGCAAATTGCCTCACCAGCACACTCGCAAACTTCCAGGGTCTCAAATGACCTGTACAAATTTTCCAATGAATCTTCTTGGCCCTCGATCATTGATTGAAAAAAAAAGAAAATAAAAACAAAAAAAACAAAAGAAATCGTTTTCTGCTGTTCGAATTAGTTTATTGTATCTACCAGTAGAATCGATTGTAGAAAAGAAAAAAATTGTTCCTGAAAAGAAGTAATAACGTTGTACATAAGTTTTAATTAAATTAACACAAAAAAATGACGAGATAAAAGGATGCTTGAGGACCCGATAAAATGGCAATTAAAGATTATAAGAGTACTGGCAATAGGCAAGTATAACGAGACAAAATTTGTCTGTTAAGTGGATACAATACTTCATAATCACGTTTTAACAAGCCGCCGTTATTTGCGAATGCCAATTTCATAAAAATCTTGTTAAAGTCGGATGCCAGCACTTGACGCTAATTATTTTATTAAACGCCGAGTGTTTGATCGAAACGAAAAACAAAAAGTTGCGCCGTAAGAATTTTGCACGAGTTGCTTGGATTCAAAAAGATTACATGGAATTTAATTCTCCGTGTTCAAAATAATTTTTAGAGTTTAACTGTCAAATTAACTCCCTTCCCTTTTTTATTTTTTTTTCATTCGCAGTGACACTAAAAATATCTTGTCGCATAGCGAAAAACGCCTGTTGTTTACAAAGTACAAAATTGTTTTTAATGTACAACTTATTAATTTTTGCAACTTTTGCAAAACAGAAAATTAATTTTGGAAGGAAAAGTTGAATGGGAGAGGTACAATTGTTTAATTAACTCGGACGCAGAAGAAAATTTAATACGAACACTCCGCCACCCCTCCCTTCTTCATTACCGCCCCCGTAGCGTCGTCGCCGCGGTTTGATTAATCCGCAAAGAACGACAGCGTACAACAGAACCCCTGTTCGAAACGTCCGAATCCGATATCTCCTGAGAATCTCAGTGGGAAACAAATTGCGTTAGTACAATGCATCGACTTTCTGCAGGAAACTCGACATTGAGAACAAAATAAACACGCTGACTTTTCGGTGTATACATAGACAATGGTTTTGCCCTCGCGTTTGACAAATGTTAATCGTCTTTTAATCAATTGTACAACAATTTTCTTTGCCGCATTTTATTCTGATGAATTACAAACAACAATGAAAGGCGATTTCCGAGTGATGATTTCGTTTTCGTTTCGGCACATAAAATTAAGCGAAAAATAGCCCGCTCGACTGGACGTCTTAAATTATTCGAATGCACATTTAATCTTTGTGAAAATATCTTTTCAATGGGTGCCGCGATTTTCGATCATTCAATGGTACATGAAATTGAATCAGATATAGGGGATAATCCCGGCTAAAAAAAAAGAAACGTTCCCGATAAGCTTTTGTTAAAAAAATCTCGTGGTTTCGCGTTGCTTATCGGTCTGACGATGGGGTTATATACCAATTAAATTTGATACTGAAGCTAGCGGGTGCAGTGGAAAATTTTATCGTAAACGGAACGAATTTTTTTTAGTAATCAGGACTATTTTCAGGTCTGATCAGATCTGGACATTTTTTCCCGGGTGTGCCGTTCACAAATTTAATTAGGCTGCTGTCGAGTAGAAGCCCATTTATTATAAGTAACAAAAAATACTTTGACCATGCGATGATACGCGTCCAGACGGATAAGTCCGTTATTAAACGGCTGTGATAAGTTTTTTTCAACCTCTTAAAAAGTTGGTCATTATTTATTGTCAAGTAATTCGGATTTCTGAAGAACAGTCTGAAATTTATCAAAGTCCAAATGATATTGAATACTTTTTAATGACAACAAGATTAATGCGATTGTTTTTTCTGTTTCTGTCTGCACAGAAAAGGAAGAAAATTCTCCTTTAAGAAGGGAAAATTCCCCCTCCCCCTGTTATGTAGAATCTCGAAAATAAAAAATGCTTAAAATTTTTCTTTTATTACAAAAATAATCGAACTTTTTTATGTTTCAGGTAAGAATTGTTTAATAGCCGAGACCAAATGAGATGAGGGTCCATATGTTTTCTTATACCGTGAGTAAACTCTGGCATCAATTTTATAGGCGTGATAAAATATTAATGTCTAAAGGAACTTCCGTTTTTATTATCATCGGACAATTTTTATCAAGACGATAAAATTATGTGTTACCTTTGTTCGGAGCAATGGTTTATAGGGCGGTAAACAAAAAAAAATATAGTTATACACAGATTAAAATTCCATGTGCCATTTGAGCTCACTGAATTTGATCACGAATGCTGAACTTTTAACATTCGGCGATGTTGAAAATATAAATGCAAAAGTAATTCGAACGTCAAGTTGTTTCACTCTATTTTCACGCGATAATCTTACGGTCGCGGTTTTTTAGCACCAAAAATTGAATCAAAATCGATCCAATCAGTTGAAACATTTCGAGTTACGTGAGCATTGTTCGCCACGTTGACCATGAAAAGCGTTGTAGTACACACACAGACACCTCGAATTTCGTCTTTCAAACACACGCTTTTCATCGTCTTGCAGATACCCGAAACGAGGAACAATAACCGTTCATTTGTCCACATTATGCCGGTTGCTATTTTCTCCTTCAAGAAATAATCCCTTTTACAAGAATTCTCGTGCAAAAAACGCCGAATATTTTCTCGTATTAACGCTGTAAGCTTGCGTTTATCTGTCAGGATTCCACTTTTCTCATAATAATGTCGTAAATTGAATTACATTCGAGTAAAAATTTTGATCGATCTGAATTATCAATCAGAGATAAAAGTTTATTCAACCTATGAAATTTTAAATAAAATTAATTTAATTGAACTAAAATTGAATGGGGTGGAAGAAATTTTTCCTCTGAGTGTGTTCCCAAGTAAAAATTTATATATGAGTCTATGAATGTCACATATATGCAACATAAATGTCATATACGGTTGCATATTTGTAAAATATATTTTGCGATCCACCTAAAAAATCCATTTATGTGCCATTTATGCGGCATATATGGATCCATATATGTGGCATTTATCTCTCATACATGGGCCCACATATGGGCCATATACGTATTTAAATACATAAATGATCTATACCCTAGTAGAAATTAATTGGGCGTTTGTAGGGCTTGTAATGCTCTCCCTTATAGGGGAGCTCGCCCTATAAGGCCCCTATAAGGGACACCATTACAGGCCCTATAAACGCCCAATTAATTTCTACTAGGGTATATGTGGCATTTATGTCTCATAAATGGGCCCACATATGGGCCATATACGT
The DNA here is from genome assembly GCA_030522925.1 of Trissolcus japonicus. Taxonomy (NCBI): domain Eukaryota; kingdom Metazoa; phylum Arthropoda; class Insecta; order Hymenoptera; family Scelionidae; genus Trissolcus; species Trissolcus japonicus. Next base: position 2,352 of record JAPYZS010000670.1, on the reverse strand, counting down.
ATTTAAATACATAAATAGCCGATTTATGTTATATGTATGTGCTATTTATGTTTCATATATGTGCCATTTATGGACCCATATAAACATTTATGCTTGCACGGATAGAAAAGCTCATCAAAATTTACCGTGATTATTGTAAACCGCGGATCATAACCTCAAAATGCAACTTTTTCACATGAATTATAGAAAACTTTATTATCGACGGAACATTTTTTACTGAATTCCGACTAAATTTTATTATGATCATTGTAATTTATTATATGTAGCTTTACCATCCGAGCTTTGCTGAGAATCATTGTAAAATGTGATGGTGTTTTTCTATCCGTGTGGGTTTTTTTGAATTTTAAACTTGAAAATGAAAACATAATAATATTTATTAACTAATAGTTATCAACTTGTTAAAAAAATTTCGTTTGGATAGAATTCATTTTTACTTCTTCCTCGCTGAAAGTGTAAAACAAATTGTTTCCGTTTTCAACTATATCAAAATGGAAAAATATTTTTTTTATATTCATCTTATTGAATTCTGGAAAACCTGTCAGATAATGTAGACAGATAAGGAAAAAATAAAAAATACTTAATACAATTTTAACGTCACGGCGTATTGAGAAAATTGATTACTATGTACTCGACTGAAGATTTTCATGTGCCTTTTCGATATTTTCTGCGGGTTTCATCAACTTTACTCATCGAAAGAGAAGTTGCGCCAAGAAGAGATAAAGAAAGAGCGCGCGCTCTCGAGTTCTCTGCTTTAATCATATTTCCCGCAGTGCAATATCCTGAAAATCGACAGCCCACAAACGAAGACCGTGTCGGGCTTTTAAAGCTATTGGCAAAGAATCAGCGTTCATAAATAAGATTTATCTGCAGCGTAGGCCGGACTAAAATGAATATAATACCGCGATAATATAAGCCGGACGGTACAATTTAACCGTCATTCATGAAAACGGTGATTTTATTTTCACGGAACTCGGATTATAACGGAGATTATAACTTTTTTCTTCCATGTATTGAGATGAATGCAATTTTAATTAGAACTTATATATAGTTTCGTTGAGCGTCTGATTTTATATATCGCGAGAGGAACCCACGTGCTCGTCAGGGTAAGACAAAATGTTGTTTTTCTTGTTGAGGGTCTTTTTTGCTGCTTCTAGGCCTTTTTTGCGTCTCCTTTCTTCTTTTCTTTATCATTCACATTACAAATATGGGTCGGGTGGATGCAACTTGACGAGTGTTTTGTAAAGAACGCGTCGCCAGGAAAAGAACGGCGTGTTTTCAAGAGACACTTTCATAATAGAGCGCGCGCGGACAAGTCTCGGCATCGTGACAAAACAAAGGATTGATTTACCGAGTGCCACTGGTTCCCTGGAGGATTTTTTTGTTTTATGTTTGTTTATTTGGTCAAACGGATGTGACCGAGTTTGTGTCAAGTTCTTTCGACCTCTTAAGTCATATCCGGAAAACGTGATAAAATATAATTTATATAACGGTAATGATCCTGCACGCTGAAAAAATAATTCAGATACGAATTTTTTTTTGATATCAAATTTTGTTTCATAGATATGGAATTTCACATTTATATTCGCCTCGAAGGACCGGTTCAAAATTTTTTCTTCAACTCGTTTAATTGGCAGGTGATAATTTCGAGGATCCGCTTTGAATTAAAACTTAATATCAGCGTTTACTCTTTCTCTCTCTCTCTCTCTTTCTGTTCTCTGGCCACTGTGTATCGCTGTAAAATTTTGCAGCGCTGCCACGCGGGGTCAATTCAATTTTGATTTGCTTTGACACAGAAAGATCGCAGGTTCTTTAATCAAACGACTGCGCGAGAAATAATGCAGGCAATTTTTGTTTTAATTCTAATTATAGTTACTGAAGTTCGCGTCGTCATTAGATGTCATTAAATGTCCCAGCATTTTGTACTTTGGACCGCGGAAGAAAATTATTCGATGAAACAGATTCATTTAAACAGGCACGCCGATGGAATTAGTTGGTGCAGATAAATTGCAGCTAAATTCAGTTTAAATTTAACTACCCTGTTCAAACATTTGGTTATTTTTGTGTTAATAGTCTTTGTGGATGGATGTACTTTATAGAAATTTTGTGTCAAATTTGCATCAATTTAAATTAATCATAAATTCATAAAGATTTTCTTTTGTAACTTGAATAAATGATAAAGTATTGTTATATTCACAAAATTTAATTTGTCTTGCATTAATATTGAGAGAACTCTGCACATTCGGAAAAACGAATACCCTCACGGACGAAAATATAGTTAAAATTATATAGAAAAACTATTAATTTTTTATATAAATTTTATAGTCATAGTATATAGACTGACTATATCCTTAT